>CM040397.1:17220470-17520470 GCA_022702515.1 Ilyophis sp. 1 JC-2022 | reverse complement strand
GCGTGCTAGCATGGATTAGAGTTTCACAGCTGAAACTGCGCCGCCGTAATCCTCTCCCGTAATCCGGTGGCGGGGTGTGGTTAATGACTCGAGGCCCATCCTCGCTACCAGACTCGCACCACCATCGCATTTTCTCCACTGCTTTTTCACGGCTCTCCTCCGCCGCTTAAGCACCGATCCTTTTAGATTGTGCCGCAAGCTTATTTACAGGGCTAAAGCGCGGTCGTCATGGACGCAGAGCGGCCTCCAGATTCCCTCCTGCAATCCTGATTAGAATCCGTGGAGAACCGTACTCACCCGGAGGACCGAGCGTTGAAACCAGGCCACCGAGGCTTTGCCCTGCTGGAGGCTACATAATCTATAATTTTTGAATATGTGGAGACAACTTAACAATCAGATACTGCACCCACTCGTAAAAACAGGGCAATGGGAAGGGTATCGGTGATGTATACCGCCAAAGCACTAGACTTTGGCGCTGTGACATGTCCCACTATCTGGAATTAAATTCTGTCTGCACCAGTACTGACCACATGGGCAGTAACTTTGTGAGGTTTCACACAGACGACTAAAGCACGGCCAAAGGATCGAGGGTTTCGGTCGGTAGAGTATTCCCAGCATCGCTGGACCTAAGCCACGCATCTGGTCCATCGGGCACTGGCTGTCTGACCTTGTCAGCTGACACGCGGAATAGTCCTCCAGCACAACGGCTGCTTCGCTCAGCTGCTGAACGGAAAGGTGGCAGCACACGCTAGCCTGCTCGCTTACGTTTATGGAGGATGTTCGTTGAAATGGGGAATACATTTTTAAAAAGTAAAAACACCAATAAAACAAAACGGGGTCACGGGGCAGTCATGGGAGGAAAGATGCCCTTTTCCATACAATCTGACTCCATCAACAAAGTATCTGTGCTGCCCTATACACGCTTTACACAGAACTGCTTTATCCAGAACTGCTTTATCCATCACTGAATGCCAGGGCGAGATCCTTCAGACAGACATTATGCTCTAGTAGCCAGAGATTCAGTTGTTTTCACTCTGTTCTTTGTATATGCCTCTGGAGGGACCCCAGAGTCTTTTATATTAAAAACAATGATACTGGTTTTCATGATTCTGCAATTAAAAATATTTGCATTTTTAATCTTCTCATGATATTTCCAATTGAGGTCACGTCTAATTCATGTGTGTATGTTAAGTTTGTAGCATGTACAGTTGAAGTCGGAAGTTTACATACACTTACTGTATGTTGACGTCATTAAAACTAATTTTTAACCACTCCACAGATTTTATGTTAGCAAACTATAGTGTAAAATCTAACACTATAGTCTAATAACTGTACCAGTGTAATTTACAGCTAAATCTAGTCCCACCCCCCAATTCCCATAGAGATCCATTCAAATGCAGAGAGCTTATAGTATCGCTTGTAAGAGCACCAGAAAATAAGATAAAGAAAAATAGTTTTTTGATGTTGTTGGGTCACAGACATCAAGAAGTCATGGCATGCAAAGGATATGTGACCAAATATTAAAAATGGAAAAATTTAAAGGCAACTTAGTGTGTGCAAACTTCTGACCCACTGGGATTGTGATATAGTGAATTTAAAGTGAAATAATCTGTCTGTAAAAAATGTCTTGTGTCATGCACAAAGTAGATGTCCTAACTGACTTGCCAACACTATAGTTTGCTAACATGAAATCTGTGGAGTGGTTAAAATTAGTTTTAATGACTTCAACTTAAGTGTATGTAAACTTCCGACTTCAGCTGTACATGTGGGTTTGTAATGTGTGCGTGATAAGTGTGCAAAGTCAAATGTCCTTGTAAGAGTGTGTTTGTGTATGTCCTTGTAAGAGGTGTGGAGCATGTATATGAACTTTCTACTGCCGGCTAGTTTACTATCTCAGTCTGTAAAATGTTCAATCATTTGATTATTTCCTGTGTTAGATCCTTCATTACATTTCTGTTTTCATCCATTCCACTTTGAGTTTCAACCGGGCCGGCCAGCGAAGGATGGGCACCCCATCGGGGAGTTTTTTCGCATTTGACTGTTTTCTTCCCACCGGGGAGCTTTTACCTCATTTGCCGTTTCGGGGGTTCAGGCCTGTTTTTTGCCCAATTTTCCTTCTGTTTCTCTGTACAGTGTCTTTGTGACAGATCTCTGTAAAAAGCGCAATACAAAATAAATAGAATTGAATGGAATGTCTATAAAGAGTATAAGTAGGAGAGTGTGATGAGTGTCTAACGTGTGTTTTTTCGTTGTGTCCCTTGCAGCTCGGTGCACATGGAGGAGTCCTCGGTGATGCAGGGCGCTCAGGGCGTCCTGGTGCAGAACTGGCCCACGGTCTCCAGCGCGGCCGGTAAGGGGGGCCGATCTGGGACAGAGGGGGCCAAACACGCCTGGCTGGGCCAAAGCACGACCGACTACACCTGACACATACAGGGCTGAGAGCATATGACCAATGACCAAAGAAGATCAACATGATAGAATCTGTGTGATCCTACTTCTTGAGATTTATAGCGATGGAGCTCCATTCCTGTCTCTTATACCCCTCACCATACACTGGCACTGTCACTTCATTTACTAAGGTTTTAGCACAGGCAAAACCAATAACACAACCAATGATTGGTCATGGTATCCGTTTTGCACCAATCATTTGTCATGTTATTGGTATTGTGTGTACTAAAGTTCGGCACATGCTAAAGGTCTTAGTTAAATCAGGCCCTTAGTGTGTACTGTCCTCCCAACGTGAAGCAGCCCATCGGATTTTCTCAGAGCAACTGTGTCTTTCAAAGGTGGTGAACTAATGTACATGGAACCATTTAGAACAGGGAGTGAGGGATTCTGGGTAATTGTATTGTGTCATAACAAGGAGCCTTTACATATTCACCATCATCCGGCTGCTCAGAAACAAGACATGACTTTGCAGTTTAGTAATGAGTATTAATATTCCGAACACGCAGTATTCAGTGTTCACATATGTCATGCCATTCCACCTCAGTAATATTTTAAATATTTATATTTACCAAATTAAATGCCTAATCAGATGTGTCAATTTATTTATGTAGCGATTGATTTTATGCATCTTATGAATTGTATCATTCATTCATGAAATTCTATGTTTAGTTTAATTGACATGCATAATTATTTAAAAATGCAATAATATTGCATTTTTAAATGGTTTCATGTTGCGAGGGTTGTGATGGGGGATAAAACATTAAGTGCTGAAATTGTGTGATGAAAACACAGTTGGTGGGTATTGTGTAAAGAATGGCTAAAGACCTGGGCTTGTATCATAAATGTTACAGGTTTGACACCCAGGTAGGTCACTGCCTTGAGCAAGGTACTTAACCAATTTTTTTGCAGCATATAACCAGCTGTATAAATGGATACTATGTTTAAAAATTAAATTAAATTTTTTTTATTTTTAAAAGCCACTCTGGGTAAGCGTTATGTGACTTGGGTTTGACGCTACAGCCCACATTGGGTCTGAGACACTGAGGGCTTGACCTTTGAGAATAACCAGGTGACCTTTTACGTCTCCTGCAGACATCTGAGGAGGATGTGGATGGAGACTAGGTTCTCGCATCTGCAGGTGGGGTTTCCCTGGCAGTCGTATGTACTGTGACACTGCTGTGGCTGACTGCCCTATAGTCTCAGAGTGTTAAGGCAGGACACAGAGAGAGCCACAGGGCAGGGCACAAACGTCCCATTAAGAAAACATCGCCTCGCTCCCCAGACCAGATTAGCAGTGCAGGGGTACGGTCATGTTAGATGATCCCAGACAGGGAAAATGGAAGGACTTTGCAGTGATGTTCACTGTAGAGCAGGGTCTGCTGACCGCATACTCCTGCAGGGGTGGTGGTCTGAGCGCGGTCCTGCGGGCTGTGGGTTGTGGTTACTGTGGAGGCGGTCGCTCTGACTGCAGTCCTGCATTCCTGTGGTCGCTGTGTTAAGCAGTGCTGGGGTGTGTAGCTCTACTGTGTGAATTGTGCAGATGAGAAGCTAAGCCTGAGGCTCATTGAGAGGCCCAGTGATTTCTGTCCTAAAATGATCCCTCGTTCCCCCCAGTCTGTAGCTCCTGTCAGCCCCGATCTGGCTGGATCCCGGCTTCTCTCCGTGACTGCGCTGCACGCAGATAATCCACACAGAGGCTCTGATCTGGAAAACTAAAATCGCCTGCATCTGTGGATGATACTGACACAGAGCACGAGCCTGAGTGACAGTGGGTGGTGTAGATAGTGGGCGGAGTAAATAGGAGGCGAATAGGAAAGCAGGAGGGGCAGGTTCAGCCTGGGTGGTCTGTCTGAAAGATTAAGCCTCTGCACTGCGCAACCATGTTTTACACTGACCATGTGACTCCCTGACCATAATAACAACAATAATAACGACAATAGCGATAATAATGATAATTAATCGCATTTAAGTGTTTATCATTATCTCAAAGTGCTTTACAGTGAAGGTGAAACTCAAGTGAACATTAACAATGTTTAGCACCAACCTTAGTTATGCACGGCAGCCATTTTGGAAAATGCTCTCCACTCACCACGCAGTTGCTTAGTTGGAGAGAGCGGAAGCTATTGAGCCAATTAAGCTGAGGATAGGTGAATGAGAAAGGCAGTTTGGGAATCTAGCCTGGACACTGAGAAACCCCCTACCCTTTGCAATAAGTGGCAAGAAATTTTTAATGATTGTTAATTTTTCATCCGGAAACCTGGCCCACCATCACCACTTCCAGCAGTGCCTTAGTTTTCCCAGGAGGTTTCCCATCCATATATTACCCTGGCCAACACCTGCTTAGTTTCAGCCATTTAAGAGGAGCAGGGGACATGGGGTTATGGCTGCCAGCATATAAAAGCATGACTGCACTACACTGACCTTTTGACACGGTGCTGAACTTAGAAAACGTGGCAGCCAGCAGTGGTGAGTGAGACATTATTCCATCGGGTGAGGATTTGCGAGCGGCGGATTATATCCTTGATTTGTCTTTGCTTAATTAATGGGCTAATTTGTTCAGCTGGGCACAATGAAAGACCCTGTCAAGGTCAGTATGTACTTGATGAGGGATTGGATTAATCCCAGAAAGTGCTGGCAATAAAATGTAATGGGGCCAGATAGGGAGAAGGGGGGAGGGGAAGTGCAGTTATTTGGGTAATGAACAAATAATTTGCTCCAATTAAAGAGCTGGAGATGACACAGAGAGCAGAGCCTTTTAGGAAATGTAGTTTTTAATGTCCTGGTGGAGAGGTGCCGATGCTGACAAACTGCCCTGGCGATGAAATTAGCACTTGGGCGTCCGCGAGTGTCCTCCCTCCCGCATCGATTTGCTTTCCGTTGGAAGAGTTACAGCCCACGACTTGGAGAGTATCGACAGGCGGCCGCGAGCCCTGAAACAACCCGAGCTTGCAGGCAGAGTAATGGCCCCTGTAACACCTGGGGCTGTGAGGAGTAACAGAGCCAGGCTTCTTTCCGGCTTCTGCTTCCTGTCCTTATGGAGAAACCCAGGGAGGACGAGTGCGACGGAGGGAGAGCGCGCCCCGGCCACAGTTTGGGCGTCCATTTTGTTTGGCTGTTCTGACGGGCCTTTGATCGGATGGGCGGCTGGTTTTGGGGCGTGTTGGTCTGGGCCGCTTGTGAGTCCAGGCTGAGGAGCCCGCATAGATTCGTTGTGGTCACTAGGGCGGGGGAGAAATGGGTTGTCCTTAATGAACACTCAGTCCAGTATGATTTTCTAATGGCTCCACGCTGGAGCAGAATGCAAGGGGTTTAGGGGTAAACAGCAGGAGATTTAAAGGAAAGATATGGGATTTGTAGAGGAGAGAAAGGCTTCTGTCCCTGAGAGTGTAGGGTAACGAGGTGCTGGTGGGGGAGGGGGGCGCGGTGAGGGGAGGGGGTTTGCAGTTTGCAGCACTACAGCCCCCCTCCTCTCCATTCCTGCACCTCACCCAGGCAGATGGAGAGCGGCCGACGCCCAGCTTAACAGAATGATTTTAATGAAATGAGGGAGCGTGTGCGGTGAGAGCGGTGCCTTCATCAGGCTCTCGCTCCCTCGGCAGGATGGGGGCACGTACGGCGGGGGCTCGGGGAGCGGCTCAGAGAGAGCCAAAACGGGGGGTGGGGGGAGAGCGAATGAGAAGTGAGGCAGAGAGGGAGGGTGGCTGCGCTGGCTCCGCTGGGTTGGTTGTTGCTAGGGGAGAGCTGGTCGACTCGGAGCTCACAGCATCATTCTCCATCAGCAGCATCGCCGGGGCCGCTGCGCATGAGGATGCAGTTTCCACGGCAACCATTCATAGTCTGAACAGAATGCTGAGAGGGGCAAGGGGGGGACAGGACAGGAGAGAAAGCCAGAGAGGGGGGTGGTAGAGAAGAGAGGGAGCGAAAGAGAGCAAGGTGATGGAGTGAGGATGACCTATATATTCATATCTCTTTTGGCGTGGAGACGAGGGCAGGTCTAACGCGGGTCGATATGCATCGGCGACTCGCTGCGCGGCGGGAAGCGGGTAGTAATGGCAGCTGGCACCTGCGGAAGGGGAGCGAGGACGGAGCACCTGCCGTTCCGCGCGGCGCCAATCGGAACCTGTGGCAATGCAGGCCCTAATTGGCAGTCTACGGGCGCCACACACGCGCGTTATGTAAGACTCAAGGTTAAAGACTGCACCTCGGGGTTGCAGTGCATCTGTCTGTACTAAAGCCTTGTTCTAATGCGCTCTCTGCATCCCGCCGCCTGCCTAAAGAGGCGTGGCCGTGCAGTACATGATAACAGCAGTAGTTCATGTATCCATCTCCGTACCCACTGCCAGTGTCCAGTTTTACCCTAATGAAGGGGCTGGACTGGGCCCTCTGCTCTTCCAGCCTTTGAGTAAATGATGTGCCCTCAGTCGAGGTCTGCTGGAACTCGTGCTTTACCACCGGCGGCTTACCGTGAGCTCAGGAGCTTAATCTCGCAGCAAGCTGTTCCCGCGGAGCAGCCAAATATCAAATAATATTTCACTACCCTCTCTGCTTTTTCTCCCTTTCTCTATCTTTCTTTCTCTCTCCCTTTCTCCCAGTTATTATCTCCTCCCCCCCTTTTTATCTATCTTGCTCCTTGCTTCTCTCCTCTCTCTCTCTCCTTCCCTCTTCTCTCCATTACTTGTAGCACTGTGCAGTGCAATATGAAATGTCTCCATTGTCAGTGAAATGGAAACACGATTTCAAAAACTGGTAAAACAGTGCTTAGGTTTGGGGAACGCTACTGACTGCTGTATTTTGGGGTTTTAATCGAATCCCATTGGTCTGTCATTCAGTACTTCTGCTCTGTTAATTGATATGTTTGTCTCGGCAAGCTGTCATTTCTAAGAAAAGACATCTCTCGGAATTGAGACGTTTTGAAGAGTCAAAAAATGTTCGGCAGGCGTACAGTGTCATGCTACTAGAGGGTTTGTTGAAAGTATAAATAAGGGACTCGTCCGATGGTGTAGTCGTGTGGTTGGTGTGGACAGCACTGGGCGTGGCCGTGCTGGTATTGTGAGTAAACGGGGGGAAGGTACGTGTTGAGCACAACTGCTCTGCTGTGGTCTGTAATGAGATAAGAGCAGCATTACTTGCTTAACGTTACATGTTGAAAACAATCTTCGCAATGTGAGCACAGCACCATTGCAGATGCAGTAGTTCTTTGCTCCATAATTCCTCAGATGTGAGAATGATAAACGTACACGCACACACACACACACACACACACACACACACACACACACACACACACACACACATATGCACAGTCCTCCTGCTTTGTGTTGCTTGCTCCCCTGGGAGTGACTCTCACCATATGTTACACAGAGAGACTGGGCGGGGCAGTGGCAGGAAATCACGGTTCATGGTGTACAGGGCCGTGTCGTAATCTGGCAGCACACATTAATATTCTCGCTTGTGCCTGTTCCACCATAGCACAAAGGAGCCAGGGACAGCACAGTCTTTTTATTACTCTTCTCAAAAACAAGCACATAAAAACCGTGGATAAAGAGACGGTGACAGATGTGGGTATTCA
The DNA here is from genome assembly GCA_022702515.1 of Ilyophis sp. 1 JC-2022. Lineage (NCBI taxonomy): Eukaryota > Metazoa > Chordata > Actinopteri > Anguilliformes > Synaphobranchidae > Ilyophis > Ilyophis sp. 1 JC-2022. The sequence continues at coordinate 17,512,453 of CM040397.1, read as the reverse complement.
GAACCGGCCTCATGCTGTATTTCTTCTGAAGAAGCTGCTTAAACAGATGCATGTTAATATTACCGTTGCGGTGACTGCGGTAATAAGCGATGCTAACGATGACCGTGTTTGGTAATGCCGTCCCAGGGCTTTGTGGCTGTGACATTTACACAGCAAAGCCGATTGTGTGCGCTATCCCACAGTGCCTCCTGCCTCTCCCTCAGCCCTGTCTGTCAGCCATCTTAAGTGAGCCGTCTCCAGATACCTGAAATGGTGAATGTGTGAGCGCGCCCGCATGTGTGCGTGTCTGTGCGCGTCTGTGCGCGAGGTTCCTGAGTTCACGGTGCATCTCACCACCGATGCTGACGTGTCTGTATGAGTAACGAGCGCTCTCCGCTCGCCTGTGAAGGACGCTCCACGAGGAAAACAATGTGGCTGAGCCTCTTTCAGCCTCCAGTCAAGTGTCTGATCTGCTCAACAGTCAGGTCCTCACGCTGCATGCAACTCTACCGGGACACTGTTGACCAAACACTGGACATAAAAGGACAATCCCCCACCACAATTTCCACAATAATTCAAGAGATTATAGGCCTCTGCGGTTTCTAAGTGCGTCTTATTGGTTGATTAGCCCAAACAAATTATTTTGTGCCTTTTGCGAGGCACAAATGAGGACAAATTGGGCTGGATGTTCTGGATGGAGCCGTGAATCTCAGTGGAGAGTTGCTCGGAGGCTCGGATGACGGAGAGTCCTGTTTCTGGAGGCAGACGCACTGCGTTGTCGGGGACGACAGAGAGTCCTGTTCCTGGAGGCAGGCGCACTGCGTTGTCGGGGACGACAGAGAGTCCTGTTCCTGGAGGCAGGCGCACTGCGTTGTCGGGAATGACGGAGAGTCCTGTTCCTGGAGGCAGACAAACTGCGTTGTCGGGAACGATGGAGAGCTCTGTTCCTGGAGGCAGGCGCACTGCGTTGTCGGGGACAACGGAGAGTCCTGTTCCTGGAGGCAGGCGCACTGCGTTGTCAGGGACAACGGAGAGTCCTGTTCCTGGAGGCAGGCGCACTGAGTTGTCGGGGTGTTGACTCATCAGACTCACTGCGGGGGGTCTCTGTTTCCGGGGAACGTCTGCGCCATTTTTAGATGTAATTGCAGGCTAAACGCAGCCGTGGAGCAGGGTGCAATTAGGTGCGGAAATACTTGCAGAAGACAAATCCTGAGCTTGTAAAGAATAGACAAGGCTAATATTCCTCTGGCTCTTAGTGTTTGGTAAAGGGGTCTAATGTAGGCGCTCAAAATACCTGCACTGTATAACAGCACTGGTCAGGCCCATTCACTTTTTATTGATTGGGGGATTTCTTTTTCTTAGACCTGGGGGTATATTACGAAGGAAGCTTAACATAGGCAGGTTTTTTTTGCGTTAGCTGGCTTCACCGGTATTACAAACGTGATTATCAAAGTGAACACCGGCTTGTTAATCAAGGCACGTGCCCATAAAAGGGCGATGCAGTATGAGCTGTACTTGAGCAACATATTTCTCTCTTGTGGGGAAAAAAACTGATGTATTACGGACAGATATAATGGGTGGATAAGAACATGGAACAATCATATGAAGCAAAAAGCAACACCATTACCTCCAACAAAGTCACAAAGGAGCTTTTGCAAAAAAACTTTTCTTAGATTTGTTAGGCTAGTTAATACCTTATTCACCTTACCACTTGTAACAAATAAATCTATACTCTCAGTACATTGTCATACAGTTTATTTCTAATGTGACAACTGTACTACTACATTCTAGAGCTCTAAACTTTAAACTTTATACAGCATGTTTAAAATATTGCTGAAGCAATCAGATCAACCTTTTTTTTAATAAAGTCTCAAACATTTTCCGGAACTCAGAATTTTTTTTGCAGAACTCACTATTCTCGCCCTGCGAAGAGATTCCCTCAATATCCGCACATATCTCTACGGGATCCTTTGGAATGGAGACTCCTTTTTTCCCAAGCCAAGGAGTTGATTGGTCAAAGGGGTGGTGCTTTTATACGTTTCAATCTGTTATCCTGAGCATAACCTGCCCCGGAGCAGGTTAGCCGTGCAGAGTAAATTGCTGTGGCAATATATCCAGATTAAAATTGAGTCGGCTTCGTGATGCAGAAAAACCAGGGCTGAAGCTTAATTTAGCTCGCTATCCCCGTAATCTCACTTCGTAGTACAACCCTCTGTTCTCTTTTCACTGATTGGAGGGCTTATTTGGACAGGCTCGTTATCGTTGTACTGATTGGAGGACTTCCTTTTGTCACATCTGTCCTTCTGATTGGAGTACGTCGGTCATCTTCATTCCCGATCCTGGAGAGCCGCAGGGTCTGCTGGTTTTTGTCGATACTCTGCACTAAATTGAACAAGTATAGTAATCGGTTGCACAGTTAACTCCTCACCTGGTTTCTTCGGTCTGAATTGGTTGCTGATGTTATTTAAGACAGACACGAATCCCAGCAGACCCTGTGGCTCTCCTGGACCCGGAATGAAGCTCACTGGTGTACATCGATCACTCGGCCACCTCTGCTTATTCCACACCAGCGTGTGTGGCACCGTCTTCTTGTGCCTGAATGCAGTCAGCCCATTTAATTTCAGACATTTCCCAGTCAATATGTCGATCCACAGAGACTGATGCAGAAGAGCCATGGAGTATGTCCTCTTGCAGGGGCGGCCAACCCAGGTCCTGGAGAGCCGCAGGGTCGGCTGGTTTTTATTGTTACTCGTCGCTTATTTGATCAGTTAAAGCAGTAAGATTACACGGTTAACTCAGCTCACCTGGTTTCTCTGGTCTGAGTAGTTGTGGTGTCTCAGGTGGAAACACAAACCAGTGGACGCTGCGGCTCTCCAGGAGCAGGGTTGGCCACCCCTGCTACACTGCAGGGACGTAGAATGAGCTGCAGGTGCTGTGTTTCTGTTGTACAGTACTGGGCTGCCCTGCAGTTGAGTGGGAATGCATTGATCGCTGCCGTCCTCTGGCTACACAGCACAGCTAATTTCTGGCTCGCCACAGGGGTCCTGTTCCAATCCCTGCCCTTGACTGTCCTATGCCCCACCCTCTTTCTGAATGGACGAGAGCCCATTAATTATTAATTCCGCTAAGCCCAGCCTGACATTAGATTCTCTTCAGCAGCGCAAAGCACTGAGCAATTCGACCCGATCGATCGAGTCAGCTGAACGGTACCACATGTGGCCCCCTCCCCCCAAATTCTCCAGGCAAGATCAATAGAGCACCGAAAGGTATTTGAATCCAAAACAGACACTATTTGAACCCCAGTCTGATTATGACCCATTCCCCTGTGAGCTGAGAAGCCATGTTATCAGGAGCTTCCACAAATCAGCGATTCTTACACGCTGGCTGCTAATCAGGGACTTGGTCATGAGCGTAATCGCAATATTAAAACTGCACCTATAAGCCCGGGGAGGCTGGGCAAACACAAACCTGTGTCAGAGAGAGGGAGATTGATAGAGAGGAGGAGAGGAGGAGAGAGAGAGAGAGAGAGAGACTGACAGAGAGAAAAGGGGAGAGAGCACTTTTGCACTGCAACAACGATCGGCAAATCAGACGGCGGCAACCGCGATGTGTTCATCTGCGCCGGGCGAGGCCTGTCTTTGTTACCATCCTCGCAGGGAGAGGAAAGAGGGGAGGGGGAGAGAGAGGGAAAGAGGGGGGGTGAGATATTGTTTGCTTTGTGTGTGACAGTGTGATGCCTGGTTGTGAAGAGAGGGGTGGGGTCGAGAGCAGACTCCATCGTAGAGCCCCCACACGGCTGTGTTTACCACGTGACCCGTCCTACAGACCTGAACCCCTCTTTTTGTCTGACAGTCTGTCCCTCTGTTTCTCCCTTTGTCTCTATTTTTGTTTCTGGATATCTTCCCTTGCCTGTCTGTCTGTGGGGTTGGGGGTGGAAGTGGTATTGTTGCCGTGAATCAGAGCAGGAGAGAGAGAGATACACAGGTGTTTGGCACAAAGGGATAATCCTTGTCAAATTAAAATTTCATAAATCGGGACATAACATCACTCAGCCCCATTCCCCTGAGTCTGGGTTGATGAAAGAAAGACGTGCAGCCAAGGAGAGGTTATTCTGATGGCAGGCTGGGTGGATATGGAAGAGGTGCGGGTTATATGGCAGAATCTAATGGGCACAGCTTTGTGTGTACAAGAGGGTAGGGGTGGAGCTGTGTGTGTGTACAGGAGGGTAGGGGTGGAGCTGTGTGTGTGTACAGGAGGGTAGGCGTGGAGCTGTGTGTGTGTACAGGAGGGTAGGCGTGGAGCTTTGTGTGTATATAGGAGGGTAGAGGTGGATCTTTGTGTGTACAGGAGGGTAGCGGTGGTGCTTTGTGTGTGTATAGGAGGGTAGGGGTGGATCTTTGTGTGTGTACAGGAGGGTAGCGGTGGAGCTTTGTGTGTGTATAGGAGGGTAGAGGTGGAGCTGTGTGTGTACAGGAGGGTAGGGGTGGAGCTATGTGTGTGTACAGGAGGGTAGGGGTGGAGCTTTGTGTGTGTACAGGAGGGTAGGGGTGGAGCTATGTGTGTGTACAGGAGGGTAGGTATGAATGTACTTGTATGTGGAGGAGATAAGGGCTCTGTAATGAGCTGAAGGTCTTTGCATTCCATTGGTAGCTGCTGTTCTTTGTTTTGTGGGAACCAGTGTGCAGCTCACAAAAGCCCTAATCTGAAAAACTGTGTATCATGGATGTTTTGACATTCTATATCCAAGTAGAGCTCCAAGCTCCTCAAACTGACATGATGCATTTCAGTATGTAGGTTTTCATTCCAACCATTCACTACAACTGCTGATTTCACCCATTCGCACACTTTCAACCAGAGAGGAGGGAACTAATTAGTGAAATCAGCAGGTAAATTGATTGATTGGAATGAAAATCTGCATACTCCCGGCCCGCCATGGCGTATGATTGGGCACCACTGTTCTTTATCTTAATCAAAAGTGAAATGTAACCAGAATAATTAGCACTCATGAACACTTATAATAGCAGTTGGCTCTCAGTATGACCCATTTTCCTCTAATTACTGAAGTCTATTAGATTTGGCTTTTCTTCTCCAAATAATCCCTTGAATGTGAGTCACGTGCCACACCTTTGCCAGTTTGAATGTCCATCTTCTCACTTCTCATCAAACTCATCTGATTGGCTGAGGCAGGAATCGCTCTCGTTGTCACGGGCATTTCCATGGAAACGTGCCACCTGTGATAGGAGGAGGCTCTCTTTTGGAAGAGAGGGCACCGGCCCAGTGACGTCCACTGGCCTGCTGCACCAGTGTGCTTGGCCAATCACAAGCAGGCTCCACCCCCTCTGAGGCCAGCGAGGCTGATCTGTATTTGCAGCGGGGACTTAAGTCGCAGTTTGAGGAGCTGGTTGCCTGGGGCAGTGTGTAATCCTCCGTGAGCTAGTTGAGGTCAGGGTCCCTCCTGTTGGTGTTGTGACTAATGCTCTGGCGTTAGCCGTTGTGGGAAGCTCGTCTAGCCACGGTCCTGACCGAGCGCTGTGGCAGTGGCCCAGTAAACAGTCTTGGAATGGGCTTACGAGAGGCTCAGTCATGTGATCCTGAGGGACAAGTGGGGCTATCACGCTAATGAAGGTTTGGGTGTCATCAGTCACCTCCTCTGTCTGAGCTCTCACTGGGCAAGACAGGGCTGGTGGACAGGGACATCAGAGTGTGATCTTTCAGAGTGCCCTTCACCGATCAACACCTGCAGAACACACTACAGGAACAGTCTAGGGGGATATTTCATGAAATGGAGTTTAAGGAGTTAGCCGGCTAACTTTTGTAAATATTTTTTAATTTGGTCACATCCGATTGGATGAGAGCCTGGGTTACAAAGTTAGCTGGCTCACTCCTTAATCCCGCTTCCTGGAATACCACCCTGGTGTCCTAGCATAGGGCCGTGAGTAGAGCTGTCATCATCTCTCTTTCTTTCTCTTTCTCCCTCTCTCTCTCTCTCTCTCTGCCTCACTCTTTCGCACTTTTTTCTGCCCCTCGTTCATTTACTCGCTCGCTCGCTCACTTAATCTCACGTTCGCTCACGCGCGTTCCGTCGCGTAATCAGTCAGTTAGCTGTAACTCACCCTCTCATTCATTGAGAGACGAGAGGGAGTGCTCCCCATGAGACTGAATGAGAGGACTGCGGGGCGTAGAGAGGGAGGCTGAAGGGAACGGAACGGGATAATGGCACGTCGTCCCGCCCCCGCAGGCGCAGCTGTGCGTTGTCACGGCAACCGTTCCAAAGACGAGACGAAACGGAAGAACTGCACTCTTCGTTGTCCTCGTCTTCATCCCACGCGTACTTTCGTTGGGACTATTGTTGAATTCTTTGGCACTGAGATTTGGTAGTATAAATATGAAAACCATAGGGAAATACTATAAGACCAACTATTAGGACAGGACCAAGAATTAGACTGTACATGACTGTGCATGAAGTGCAAAACAGTCCTGTGAGGCGCTCGTACCCACTGGCCCAATATCGTCACTGACTTACTGCTTCTCTGAAAGAGTCATTTTCCTTTCAGATAAACATTGCCCACACAGTAAAATGTTCAGTGTTAACTACAGTACACATGGTCCCTATTGGACTCATATGTACTCTGTGAGAGTGGAATTAACACTGGACATATTACTGTGGCACAGTGATTGTGCTCCTCTGAATGGCGGAGCTGGAGAGGCGTTCAGCGCATGCTGGAGAGCAGGGGGAGTGGCCGCGCAGTCTGGGAGCGCCCGCCAGCCGCTCCTCGCCTTCTTCCTCCCCGCAATCTTTCATCTCCATAATCGCATCAGTTATTAGTCTGCTCTCCTGCCGATGACCAGGTGCTCGGGGCGCCCAGTAATTGATTAACGGAGGAAGAGATAAAGAGTGCAAGACCCAGGAGATCTGCAGAAACGCACATGGGTGTCCAGGGTATGCGATAGCCGCGTTGAAGCCTGAGAACCAGGAGATCGCCTAAACATTTGGGCAGGTCTCCTCCAATTGGCTGGACTACGCAACTGAGACTCTGTCTCTCCACAGTGCCCTCAGTGTAAAAACTGCTTGTACCGAGAGATTAGCACCGATTTAAAGCTCGGTCATCTTCAAACACAGATTAGTTCGGGAGCGCTCCGCACACCACCCCCACATTTTTTTCCACCCCTGCCGAAAGGTCACCTCTTTCTTTTTCAGCCTCTTTACTGGGCTCCCCACAAGGCCTCAGCGATTCGGTCTTGGGCAGAGTCGTATTGATGTGGACCTCTCGCTGTGGGTCTAATGCGATTGCTTTGCCCGGAGCGCTTTGATCCGCCCGCTTATCGGTCACGGCATAGGGGCCGCCGTCTCTCATGTCCTCCCTCTGTGCGAGTGGAAACCGTGGCTGTAAACATCCGCGATTAGGGACATTACAAGGGAAGTGTCTGCCTCTGCAGACCGTATGAACGGCAGCCTGAGCCCCAGTATGTTCTACAGAAGAGCCCTTATCTCATGGGCATGTGAACATATTAGGTTTTCAAATTGCATTATAACATGCTGGCAAATATGTATTACCGCCATTTTGTGTGTGAGAATAAAAGGCATTTTCTGCTGAAATGGTTGGATGCTTGATGTTTTACTTTCATTTCAGTTTATCTCTCTCTCTCTCTCTCTCTCTCTCTTTCTCTTTCTCTCTCTGCCTTTCTGACTGGTGTATATTTAGGGAATCATCATTTATGTCAGTGCTGTATCTTTGTATTGAATTGTTCTATTAATATCCACAAGATGCTTTCTTGTGACACATGAACACCACTGTTTTTGTTGACAAAAATGACGATTGTGAAGAAGATGATTGGAATGATGACGACGAGGAAGACTGTTGTGGTGGTGACCATGCTGGTCCCTAATGGAGCTTCTCTCTCCTCTTCTTCCCTTGTTTTTCCTCTCTCTTCCCCTCTCTCTCTCCATCTCTCTCTGTAGATGCTGAGGGAGGCGAGGTTTCCCCCCCTGTCGGCGCTGGCATCGACAGTAACAGCTGGCAGTTCCGCTACGGCCCGGGCCCCGGCCCCCCGCAGCACCTGAGGCCGGGCGAGGTGCCCGAGGCCTTCATCATCCCCGGGTCACCCGCCATCATCTCCATCCGCCAAGGCGCCGGCGACGGAGACGACAAGAGCGACTTCATCTCGTTCGGCAAAAAGGAGGAGGCCAAGAAGAAGAAGAAGAAGAAGAAGGGGAAGGAGAAGAAGGACAAGGGGAAGGATGACGGAGAGGAGTAGGGAGGGGGAGGGGCGTTTCAAACAGAGCTACCAACTAAAGACCAAACGGCAGAGTGAAAAAAGAGCGAGAAACAAGCAAAAAAACAAAAAAAGAAAGAATAATTATGATGTTTATTATGTAAATGCTGGGAGAGCTCCCTGCATTGTAACCCAGGGCAACAGCGCTCAATTCCAAATACTCACAGAAATATCTGCCACCACTTGCAGAAGGGGGCTGCCTGTCACAGAAGGCTTGCCTCTCGAACAGAAGGGCTGCCTCTTGATGGCTAACATTAAGATGTTCCCCCTCCTAAACCTTCCCCCCCCCCCACCCCACCGCTGAAACGGAGAGGCTCTCCTTCCGGCCTGACGTTGGCACCTCTGTCTCTCTCCTCCCGCTCGCTTCCTTCCTGTCCTCACCGACAGGAAGGGCTCACATTCGGCAAAGAGCTGCACGCTTGCCTTCAGTGTTTCACATCAATCAAAAGATAAAATGTAAAAAAAAATTAAAAATTAAAAACAGGTTAATAATTGGCTAACGAGACTGGACCAGGACACATGCAGCATTTGTATATAAAGCAGGAAAGAATAGCAGCGCAGGCCCAACCTTTCGAGAAGGCTGCATCCATGCACACTTTTTTAAATATGTGTTCTGAGAGGGTGATTACATACAACAGTCTGCACAAGAACCGCTGTGCCTGACGCACCCGATGCACCGCCATTTAACCGAGCGGGTGTCCGAAAGCGGCTTCGCCCGCTCCAGCCCGGGGTTTTCCAAAGGCCCCGTGTACCAGCATTGTACCCAGACACCCTCAGGCTGAGAGAGAGAGAGAGAGAGAGAGAGAGAGAGAGAGAAAGAGAGAGAAAAAATTGGAGTTTTAGAAATATTTTTCTACCCAGAGTGAAGAGAATAAAAGAATACCGGTAAAAAAATGACAGCAGTGAAACCTCTCTTCTCGGAGTTGTGTAGAATAAGGTTTGGTTTTGCATGGCCTGCGCTCAGATGGTAGGGGTTTGTATGAGTCATGTAATATAGCAGGAATGTTTCTCTCTTGCTTTATTTTTTAATTTCCTTTTTTTCTAAGTTGAGGCCTGGTTCTGCTCTGAATGTTTCGTAGTTGTCCTTGGCTTCATGGTGTTAAAAGCTTCTCTCCTCGTGCGCTGTCTGTTTGCCCTTCGGTACGTCTGCAGTTAGCACATTTAAGGGGACTCCTTTTCTCCTGCCCCAAGTCCTGGTGTAGGGCTCCTAACCTCGAGAACCTCCTAACTGGCTTTTTAAATAATTCATTTCTCAATTCTGGCTGCCTCTTCACTGAATTATATACGCTTTTTTAAAAAAAAGATTAATATGAGAACTGCAAAAATGGACCAACCACAGCTCATCTTCTCTGGCTGTCCAGCTTTAATGGATCTTCAGTGCCGATTATTACAGGCACAGATTTAGCGAGAGGAAAGGTGTGGCCAGCGTGTTCCCTCGTCTCATCCCAGACTCCAGAACAGAAGTGTGCTGTGAGTCTGGAGGTTATTTTAACTCTATTATGAGAGCAGATCCACTAATTGGCGTCTCTGAGAGCGAATGACTCTCTGCTTCTGATGAGCAAACAGGCAAGAGAGGGGTTTTATACACAGGTTGCCTCCTGCTTTTGGCTCGGAGGTAACGGGGCGGGCTCTATATGGTATTGCCGCCTTCTATTGGTTGCTTCCTTTAATTCACATTCAAGATCTGCTGCGTTTGGGTTAATAAAGTGTAAGGAAGCATGCCCATCCAAACACTCATTTCTTAACTAATAACCGATTACAGAAACGGGACAAATTTAGAGCCCAGCTGATGACAGATTCTAAGAACCTATAGGTGGCTTTAATCGTCAAGAAATTATCACTTTGAAGCTTTCAATCAGCAATTATGTAGGCTATCTTTCTTCATGAACAACAGCAGTCTGGGAAGACAGTTTGATAAATTAACAGATACAAACAGAGATGTGTTTGGAACATCGGCGTCTGTCCCTGTGATTTCACTCCCTTTCTGTCGATCTATTTCTGCATAAACTGACCAATCCCACAAAGGGTGGAGTTACGTTTCTGCTCCGCTGCTATTGGATGGCTTCCCTGTCTGTAGACACTCACAGATGCCACAGTTCAATGCTGTCACATCAATGGCTGTTGCATGTACTTATCAGAGGAAACACATATTGTATAGAAATGTATATATAGATAGTTATGATTTTATTAGCATTATTTTCCGTCATTAATCAGACAAAATATACATGAGCCTACAATCTCAAAGCACGTGTACGTTTTACAGAGGAACCATGCTCTGACGTGCGTCTCAGACCGACTGTAACTAACCTTATTGATATGTGTAACGCTATAGTGTGATGCCCTCAATTGCAATTCTCTCCCTATTTTTTTAAACGACAATATTGTTTTCAGAACGAACAAAAAAAACGAAAAAAGAAAAAAAAAACTTTTGTGTTAGTCATTGACATGATTTTACTAACACTGTAATGTGAAATTGAGTTATGTTTGCTCCTACAAAGAGACATCCACCTCTTTCTCCCTGTACAAAATATGAAAAACAAACTAAATAAAACCTAAAATGCAAAAAAAAAAAAACATTAAAAAAGGTAGATGTGGTGTATATATGTAGTGTACGCTTGTTTAGTGGTGTCTGGTCCCATGGACAGCACTGACATGCACGGTGCTGCTCTGTGCTGAACCTTCCTGTACACCTGCTCATCCACTGTAATGGTGTCGTAGTGACTTTTTTTATTTCAATGGATACTGTGGTAATGTGTTTTGTTTATAAATCACAAATAAAGTTTTCTTTCTTAAATATCTTAAAGGAATGTCTCTAGTGGTTTTATTCTCGGGTCATTCATGGTGATTCGCTTGTGGGTCTTCTTTTAGAACAGCCTAATATTCAGTGCACTGTGACACCACCCAATACTACCATAACAAGTCCCTCTATTGGTTTATAACCTGAGCACCAATGACGTATGTATCTGTGTTGCTTAATCATCCATTAATTGCGCTGAAATATCTGCTTTTCAGAGGATGCAATTGGGGACAGAGAGCATTTGATTTAGACCCACCAGACCTCTATAAACTATATTTTCAAATGTTTATTGTTTTTTATTTGTATTTTATACCACCTTTGCTCTGTCCTCTTCCTCATATGTAGGCATGAGAAGTTGTTTCTTTGGGCTGAAGACAGACAGCTGCTTCCCAGCACTGTGAGTTGACGGGAGGGGGAGGGGGAGGGGGGGGCGGGGGGTTCTTTCTGCAATTTCCAATAGGGTTGCCTAAGAGCAATGAGGAAAACAGGCGATCAATGAAAATGGGTCTTGCAGTGAAGACTCACGCCAGCCCGCAGAGGGAAAGGGGGAAGTGACGGACCAGAGTCTGAAAAACAGGTCAATCCTGATCAGCCTCAGCGGGGAGATGGAGCTCGGGCTGTGGGCTCTTTACATCGTGTCTATCGAAGGTCTTCCACTTCATCATTTAGCATAGATTTCTTGAAGGCTGAGCTTAGCGATAGATTACGAATTCAGCCCTGGTGTGCGCTGGCTGTGCTCTCTTCTCTGTTCTTACTGGTGAAAAGATGTAATGACAGTGTTGGTGATTAGACCTAATTGTACAACCGAGTCATTAAGAAATGAATGCAAAATGGGAAAACCCATAAGTGCGCCATTTGAGCGAACATTCAGGATCCTCTTCCTCTGAGTGCTGTTTGCACTCTCTGTAATTGAGCCTTTTAAACCCGTCTGAAATATCTGGAGCCGACTCTCTCCCTCTTCTACATGCAGACTCTGTGGGAGGCGCTCAGAAAGGGTTCACAAGTTCACACGTTTGTTTGGAAGAGCAAAACATGCACTTTTCATTCCCTCTGCTCCCCCCGTCCTCGCCTCCTCCCCTCCTCCTAATGCACGAAGGGGTTGCCATGGTGACTGGAAATGTGTTTCCATGGCAACAACCTGCAGGGCATGTCGCCGTTGTGAAAGTGAAAGGGAAGACGAGGCTGGGGTAGCTTTCTGACAAGCACCTACGTGATCAGAGCATTGTTTGCGCACGCACGCTCTTTCTTTCTCTCTCAATTCAATTAATTTCAATTCAAGCTGTATTGGCATAAAATACACATGGTACATGGCCAAAGCTAACAAGGAACATACAGTACAACATGAACACAGATTTCTACAAAGACAATTATGATTACATTTGAAATAAAATAATAGTAATAATAATAATAATCTCCCTTTCTCACACACACACACACAAAAGGCAGGATGTATTGTAAGCTATATCTCAAGTTAGATGCGTTCATTTATGACTTTGCTTGACTGACAGATTTGTTTGACACATGGTTTATTTTATTTCAGTACCTTCCTCTGGTTATAGAGTTTACAGGCACATTAAACCCAAATTCAGACAGGAGAGCACCTGCACTGTCTCCCATTTCAGCATTAACAACAGCCCATTAGCCCCCTAAATCAGTCACGCTGATACTGTACTGCAAGAGTCCATCAACTGGAAGCACAGCCAGGAGTGGAGAGTTAATGCAGCCAGGCTGCACTCCAGTGTTTGACCCACTTAAAGTCTTACTGCAGGGGAAGCAGGGATGTATCTACTGCATTTAATCCTCTGCTACACCGCACTCAGCGCTCTAATGCGTTTCATCTGCTGTTAGTACTGTATATACTGTACATACTTTATATCAAGTATTTATTTCTGTGTTGCCCTGCTGTTACTGGTCTATAAAGTCTGTCCCTCTGCAACTTCATACTTCATGAGTTTTTCCAAAACTTAGACAGGGGCCATGACCGAATACGATCCCTGTTCCCTGCCCCCTGTCCACTCAGACCTCTCTTTACTATGTGCCCTCTCCCCTCACTTTGCAAGCAGTGTGCAAAAGAAATCCTGCAAAACTCTTTCCAAACTAGTGAGGAAGTAGTTCATAATATGTCTCGCTCTTGTACTACAAGTTTTAGTTTTTCCTTCTGGTTTACTTCCTGAACTTGTCGGATGAGTGTGCTCCTGAATCCCCTCAACAAAACCCCGGAAATAAGGGTTTCATCCATGGATTTGAATTGCCCCCATTTGTAAAAAAAAATAATAAAAAAATAAAAAAGTCGCCCGCTCAAAAAAACGTTTTGACGGAGTTGACTCAAATGATCTCCAAAATGGGCCCTCAAAGGGGAGAAGGGATCATATTCTGTCATGGTCATGGTGTAATACTGAGTGAAGTATAAGAATCTGGGCTTGTGTCTTGTTGCCCATTTCCCACCCTAACCCCATTACTCTGGGAAAAGGAGTCATCTCCTACCCATGGAATTGGGAATTGTGATTAGTGGAAGGGTCCAAGCGGGTTGTGGCCTGGATATCAAAAACAATCTTGGAACTGCAGCATATTCTATCTGGCAAAGGAGGCGATGCTATAAAAGTCCATTGCGCAAAAACCTGTGCGCAGCTCGTTCAAACGGTATCGAGGAAAATAAAAACTATTTTCAGCATCTCCACGACAGCGGATACGGGCCGCGGAGACAAGCTGTGTCCTCCCTCTGGCGGGCGGGCCGGCGTTCGTGAGAAACCAGGCGTGAGCCTCTTCAGGCCTTTGCAGTATTCCGAGATGCCTATTGTTCTTCCGTCTCAGAGATCAGTGGTATTTTGGTCCTCCCAGGACCAGCTGTCCTCTTTCAGAAATATTTTCGCTTTTATGTCATTTTATTGTGGACGGTATTAAATCGATGTCTTTAAAGCAAAGTGTTTATGTGTAAATTGTTCTGAGGTTGTCGAGGAAATTAACTGTTTTTTCCCCCTCAGTAGCTGCTGCTGCATGGTCCAGATTGTATGAAGAAGAGGCACACGCAGAATCTTTACAAACCTGGTTTGATCCGTGTCAGAAACCATTTTGCTTGACCTAATGAATATAGATTGATTTTGCTGTAGAACAAATAAACCCAAAGCAGAAGCAAAGCCTTCTCTGCCATTTGTGTAGAAGTGGTATAAATGACCCACTCTATGTCTCTGTCTTTCTTTCTGTCTCTCTCACTGTCTGTCTGTCTCTCCCTCTCTCTCCCTCTCTCACTGTCTATTTCTATGTGTGTGTGTCTCTCTCTGTCTCTCCCTACCCCTCCCCCTCTCTCTCTATCTCGCTGTCTCTGTCTGTCTCTCTCACTGTCTGTCTGTCTCTCCCTTTCTCACTGTCTATCTCTATGTGTGTGTGTCTCTCTCTGTCTCTCCCTACCCCTCCCCCTCTCTCTCTATCTCGCTGTCTCTGTCTGTCTCTCTGTCTCTCTCACTGTCTGTCTGTCTCTCCCTCTCTCTCCCTTTCTCACTGTCTATCTCTATGTGTGTGTGTCTCTCTCTGTCTCTCCCTACCCCTCCCCCTCTCTCTCTATCTCGCTGTCTCTGTCTTTCTCTCTGTCTCTCTCACTGTCTGTCTGTCTCTCCCTCTCTCTCCCTCTCTCACTGTCTATCTCTATGTGTGTTTGTCTCTCTCTGTCTCTCCCTACCCCTCCCCCTCTCTCTCTATCTCGCTGTCTCTGTCTGTCTCTCTGTCTCTCTCACTGTCTGTCTGTCTCTCCCTCTCTCTCCCTCTCTCACTGTCTATCTCTATGTGTGTTTGTCTCTCTCTGTCTCTCCCTACCCCTCCCCCTCTCTCTCTATCTCGCTGTCTCTGTCTGTCTCTCTGTTTCTCTCACTGTCTGTCTGTCTCTCCCTTTCTCACTGTCTGTCTCTATGTGTGTGTGTCTCTCTCTGTCTCTCCCTACCCCTCCCCCTCTCTCTCTATCTCGCTGTCTCTGTCTGTCTCTCTCACTGTCTGTCTGTCTCTCCCTCTCTCTCCCTCTCTCACTGTCTATCTCTATGTGTGTGTGTCTCTCTCTGTCTCTCCCACCCCCTCCCTCTCTATGTCACTGTCTCTCTCGCTCTGTCTCTATCTGTTTCTCCCTCTCTCACTGTCTGTCTCTATGTGTGTGTGCCTCTCTCTGTCGCTCCCAACCCCTCCCTCTCTATGTCACTGTCTCTGTCTATCTCGCTCTGTCTCTATCTGTTTCTCCCTCTCTCACTGTCTGTCTCTATGTGTGTGTGTCTCTCTCTGCCCCCCCGCCCCCCTCTCCCTCTCTCTCTATCTCACTGTCTCTGTCTGTCTCTCTTGCTTTGTTGCTCTCTGTCTCTCAAATCAAATCAAATAAGCTTTATTGGCATGACAAGGGTACACTTACATTGCCAAAGTATACACTGACATAACAAACAGATCAGCAATAGCACATTTAACTACAGTAAACAGTACATTTAACTACAGTAAACACACACACACTAAAGAAAGAAATGAAATACATCTACAAGTCAAACACAAGAAATCAGTCATGTAACTTTACTCACTGTCCCTCATTTTGTGGCAAGTGGAAATGTACTGTGCTGCTAAAGCCACACAGTCCCTCATCTCCCCCAACAGGAATGGCAGCCTCTCTACCTCTGAAAGCACATCAAATTCAGCCTCTCTACCTCTGAAAGCACATCAAATTCAGCCTCTCTACCTCTGAAAGCACATCAAATTCAGCCTCTCTACCTCTGAAAGCACATCAAATTCAGCCTCTCTACCTCTGAAACCACATCAAATTCAGCCTCCCTACCTCTGAAAGCACCTCAAATTCAGCCTCTTTACCTCTGAAAACACTTCAAATTAAGCCTCTCTACCTCTGAAAGCACCTCAAATTAAGGGCAAATTTATTTTATTTTAAAGAAGTATCGTGTTCTTTCTTCACTGTATTTTTCACATTTTGTGAGAAAATGAAGCTCTGTCTCCACCTCTTGAATATGACATCATGAGCACAACCTGTCCTCTCTGGGCAGTCATGTCTATCTCTATCTCACTGTCTGTCTCTATGTGTGTGTGTCTCTCTGTCTCTCCCTCCCCCTCTCCCTCTCTCTCTCTGTCTCTCCCTCCCCCTCTCCCTCTCTCTCTATCTCACTGTCTGTCTCTATGTGTGTGGATCTCTCTGTCTCTCCCTCCCCCTCTCCCTCTCTCTCTATCTCACTGTCTGTCTCTATGTGTGTGGATCTCTCTGTCTCTCCCTCCCCCTCTCCCTCTCTCTCTCTGTCTCTCCCTCCCCCTCTCCCTCTCTCACTGTCTGTCTCTATGTGTGTGGATCTCTCTGTCTCTCCCTCCCCCTCTCCCTCTCTCTCTATCTCACTGTCTCTGTCTGTCTCTCCCTCTCTCACTGTCTGTCTCTATGTGTGTGGATCTCTCTCCCTCTCCCTCCCCCTCTCCCTCTCTCTCTATCTCACTGTCTCTGTCTGTCTCTCCCTATCTCACTGTCTCTGTCTGTCTCTCCCTCTCTCACTGTCTGTCTCTATGTGTGTGGGTCTCTCTGTCTCTCCCTCCCCCTCTCCCTCTCTCTCTATCTCACTGTCTGTCTCTATGTGTGTGGGTCTCTCTGTCTCTCCCTCCCCCTCTCCCTCTCTCCCTATCTCACTGTCTGTCTCTATGTGTGTGGATCTCTCTCTCTCTCCCTCCCCCTCTCCCTCTCTCTCTATCTCACTGTCTGTCTCTATGTGTGTGGGTCTCTCTGTCTCTCCCTCCCCCTCTCCCTCTCTCCCTATCTCACTGTCTCTGTCTGTCTCTCCCTATCTCACTGTCTGTCTCTATGTGTGTGGGTCTCTCTGTCTCTCCCTCACCCTCTCCCTCTCTCTCTATCTCACTGTCTCTGTCTCTCCCTATCTCACTGTCTCTGTCTGTCTCTATGTGTGTGGGTCTCTCTCTGTCTCTCCCTCCCCCTCTCCCTCTCTCTCTCTCGCTCTGTCTCTGTCTGTTTCTCCCTCTCTCACTGTCTGTCTCTATGTGTGTGGGTCTCTCTGTCTCTCCCTCCCCCTCTCCCTCTCTCTCTATCTCGCTGTCTCTGTCTGTCTCTCCCTATCTCACTGTCTGTCTCTATGTGTGTGGATCTCTCTGTCTCTCCCTCCCCCTCTCCCTCTCTCTCTATCTCACTGTCTCTGTCTGTCTCTCCCTATCTCACTGTCTGTCTCTATGTGTGTGGGTCTCTCTCCCTCTCCCTCCCCCTCTCCCTCTCTCTCTATCTCACTGTCTCTGTCTGTCTCTCCCTATCTCACTGTCTGTCTCTATGTGTGTGGATCTCTCTGTCTCTCCCTCCCCCTCTCCCTCTCTCTCTATCTCACTGTCTCTGTCTGTCTCTCCCTCTCTCACTGTCTGTCTCTATGTGTGTGGGTCTCTCTGTCTCTCCCTCCCCCTCTCCCTCTCTCTCTATCTCACTGTCTCTGTCTGTCTCTCCCTCTCTCACTGTCTGTCTCTCTATGTGTGTGGGTCTCTCTGTCTCTCCCTCCCCCTCTCCCTCTCTCTCTATCTCACTGTCTCTGTCTGTCTCTCCCTATCTCACTGTCTGTCTCTATGTGTGTGGGTCTCTCTGTCTCTCCCTCCCCCTCTCCCTCTCTCTCTATCTCACTGTCTCTGTCTGTCTCTCCCTATCTCACTGTCTGTCTCTATGTGTGTGGGTCTCTCTGTCTCTCCCTCCCCCTCTCCCTCTCTCTCTATCTCACTGTCTCTGTCTGTCTCTCTCTATCTCACTGTCTCTGTCTGTCTCTCCCTCTCTCACTGTCTGTCTCTCTATGTGTGTGTGTCTCTCTGTCTCTCCCTCCCCCTCTACCTCTCTCTCTATCTCACTGTCTCTGTCTGTCTCTCCCTATCTCACTGTCTGTCTCTCTATGTGTGTGGGTCTCTCTGTCTCTCCCTCCCCCTCTCCCTCTCTCTCTATCTCACTGTCTCTGTCTGTCTCTCCCTCTCTCACTGTCTGTCTCTCTATGTGTGTGTGTCTTTCTCTGTCTCTCCCTCCCTCCCCCCTCTCTCTATCTATCTCACTGTCTCTGTCTGTCTTTCTCTCGCACTGTTTTTTTCTCTCTCACTGTCTGTCTCTCTATGTGTGTGTGTCTCGCTCTGTCTCTCCCTCTCTCACTGTCTGTCTCTCTATGTGTGTGTGTCTCGCTCTGTCTCTCCCTCTCTCACTGTCTGTCTCTCTATGTGTGTGTGTCTCGCTCTGTCTCCCCCTCTCTCACTGACTGTCTCTCTATGTGTGTGTGTCTTTCTCTGTCTCTCCCTCCCTCCCCCCTCTCTCTCTCTATATCTCACTGTCTCTGTCTCTCTCTGTCTTTCCCTCTCTCACTGTCTGTCTGTGTGTGTGTGTGCATCCTACTATTCTTCACTCCTCCCCTCCTTTCCTCCACTTGTCTCCTATCCGGAAGTATGCAAAACTGCTTGTACATTTCAAGTACAAATAGTTGCATGTATAGTATACAATGCACCTGATATTGTGGTTTGCATTGCAACATTAATTCATATGTAATCAGCAACATTAGATCAGGACCCAACGATCAGTTTCCGGGGCACGGAGGAGAGGAGGTGGTAGTGTATTGGGACGCACCCTATGTCTCTCCCCCTCTCTCTCTCTGGGGGGTGGTGGGTTATGGGTTAACAGTGTAAGGTTTGTGTTCAGATACGCTTTCACTCCTCGCTCACTGTGACTCAGCAGAATGTTTTGCTGAGGGCAGGGAAGGCGAGAGAAATGAAGACAAGGTGAAAATGAATGGCCGCGATGTAACAAATGTGCAAACGCGTGCTAGCTTCTCTCAGAGAGAGCGGCCGGGCGAGGGGTGGAGGGAAATTAAATGACAGATTGGAGATTCATCACATCGGTTCTCCTGAGCAGGCAGCAGCTATTTAACATTTGAATATTCAGAAGTAAATTAGCCTATTAATACAATATGGAGAGTCTCTGTGCAATTCTCAGCTGGCCCACTGTTTGTAAGTTCAACCCTTTTACAAATTGCTATTAATGACAGTGATTTTCACGTGCATTTGACTGAGAATCAACTATAGACTTTTTATCTACTCAGTCAGAGTCAGAATTAATAAGCATAATTTGATGTGAGAATATTCTGCTTCAACAGTAAACAGCCCTGATGATCTCATATATATACATGCATCAGTGATGTCATGCTCAGGCCAAGCATTGTTGATGTCATGCTCACATCAGTAGATTCAGTAGATTTCTTAAATGCTAGGAAACAAATGCCATTAGCTGAACAGTAGGCCAATTTTAACTGAAGAGTAAATGCCTAATTAATAGCTCCAGTGAAAAACTGAAGATAACATATTTTTTTAAAAGGATATCAAATTAATCCATAATTGGCACTTACCAGGCTTTATGCAGCCACAAGAAAACAAAAGTTCTCAATTCAGTTCTATTGAAAAGCTTTATTGTCCAGTTTTGTTTAAAATGAAAATGACTCAGACTCCACTTACAGAAAACAAATTAGAACCATCGCAACAAATTACAATAATGAGCTTATAGTACATGTTTAAGATCATACTGTAGACCTCTTATTGTTTGCATTTAAAAATGAAAAAGCAGTTGGGATAGAAGACCTCTTAAAATAGTTTTTCCTTAAAATTCCATACAATGTTGGCCTGATGGAAGGAACTAGAATAACTATGGAACCAGTGTGTAAAATAATTAATTATTTAATTTGAATTCTTTCTGATCATGTACAGGTCTGTAGGTGATGTTTGGTAAAATTATTCCAATTTAATTCCAGCCGAGTTTCTTAAATGCATGACTGTAAAAATACAAATGCAAATGCAAATGCAAATCCCTGAAGAGCAATGAGGGGTAAGCATCATAAAATAAAACGAATCTCTGACTGCATAGCATGTGGCCGTGGTGTCCAACCCTGAGCTGTCCCCTTTTGCCTTTTGATCAAGCTTGTGCATGATGGCATGATTTTTTTTTTTGTCATTTCATCTTCCTATTCCAGGTAGTGAAACAACATTCACAAGACCGCTGCCTTTTTCGCCATCACTGCAGTGTTATGCAATTGTTTTGAAGGTGGTGTTGCTCCCACACATGCCGTAGAAGGTCTGCAGGGTCTATGCAGGTGTTGGTGCCAGATTATGTTTGCCCCTTGTTGTCGGTTCTGGCTGAAGTCAAGTAGTTTTCCTGTCTTTAACATTATATGTGTGCAACTGCAAATCCTTGCTATTTGATTCAAACTGGCAGTATTAGCATTACACAACATGTTATTCATGTTTTCACAAGTGTGTTACAACTGAAAATAAACAAATACAAATAAAATATTACACAATTTTGTTAAAAAAAGAAAGGAACTAAGCTATGCAGTAAAATATCTGTCTCTAGTAAGTGAGTCTAGTAAATGAGAAAGTGGGCTTTTTGCTCTCCCCAGGTAGAAGAACAGGAAGTACCTGAATGTTTGTAGGCAACTCTTGTTTAATGTTGTATTTGCAGTGCACTGACACAGTGCCTAAAATGTGTAAATGCTCCTCCAAACCTGTATGCAGGCTAATGCAGGGATCTTCACCTCATAGATACTCAGATTCTGACACACAGCTCACCCCGCTGGAAAGGTTTCAGAGTGCTGCTGGTATCCAGCTGTGCCACCTGCTGTGTGAGAAACAATGGCACTTCTTTGGCATCAACAATGAGATTCTGCTCAGCTTGGAGTGTACAGAGGGTGACTGACTAAGTTAATGCTACGTTTGTTAAGTTAAGGCTATCTTACCCCAGGAGGCTGACATATTGCTGCAGCTGTCTGATGGCCAGGTGACAGACCCAGCTGAAGAATCCACAATCTGCTTATCACTGCACAACAGCACGGTTATGGTCAACACTCTTCCACTCATAACCATAACCTCGCACAACAGCACCTTTAAGGATTGACATATCTCCCAATGGACAAGGAAAAATATACTATGTTTAAAAAAAAAAAACACAGAGACAAAAAATGGAATTGGTGTTAGCGTCTATGACTAACGAGCTGATTGAGCCTGGGTAACTGGCAGCAAAAACCTGCAGACACAACGACCCGCGAGGCCTGGAGTTGCCCATCCCTGGCCTTTTTACTTCATATTCAGAGGTGGCAAGTCCAGGTTCAGAAAGTAAAAGTCCTCCCTAGTATTTTCTTCCAATCACCTGGATTTGCTAATTAGCACGATTATTCAGCCAAGAGGTATAATTAGTCAAATCCGCTGACTGAGTTCATGGGTGGAATTAAAAAACATGGCAGGATTTACTTTCTGACCCCTGGACTTTCCATCTCTGTTCATATTGTATGACAATTATACAATGGTCATGTGCGGTCCCTTACTAAGAGAGGCATATGAAATACCGAGCTGTCTGGTACCTGTTTCTCGGTTACAACAGCATGATGGCTAGGGGCTAGGGCTGTAATAGGCCGAAAACATCACGTGTGAGGGTAGTAGGATATGACGTCAGGTGTTATTATGGATCCCACTGCCAAGATATATGTCGAGTTAAAAAAACTCCTGATTTTTGTGAGTTTGTGATTCCCGTACCCCACCCCAACCCCTAAAGATAACCTCACAGGAGTTCACGTAACTCAGGCTCATGCCCGAACTGTGAAGATAGTGGGGTTGTATGCACCACGCTACTGTGGCATTCCCGCGGTTACAACAGTAAGGTGTTGCCAGCCTGTGAGTACCTTGAAATACCGGGGCTATGTCCGAATACGACCCCTACACTTTTTTGAGGACGCATATTTGAGTTCACTTTATCAAAAAGCTTTTGAGTGGGCGACTTTTTCTCACAAATGGGGGCATTTAATATACCAAGATGAACGCCTTATTTTCGTGGTTTTGTTGAGAGAATTCAGGAGCACACTCATCTGCAGAACGGTGCACTCATCCGACAATTTCAGTAAGTAACCCGGAAGTAAAGGTGTATATGTATATCTATGGTATAAGATAGGTTCATATTACAAAACACGTTTTATTTTTGTTAATTCTATCTTCATTCATAATCTACACTTTGTAACAATCGTCATATGTTAACTGATTGATATTCTCAATAAAAAAATAAAATAAAATAAATATTACAAACTACTATATCCTCACTAGTTTGGAAAGAGTTTTGCGGGATTTTTTTCGCACACTACTTGCAAAGTGAGGGGACAGGGCACATAGTAGACAGGGGTCTGAGTGGACAGAGGACAGTGGACAGGGAACAGGCAAGGCCGCTTCAATGCACGGGCTGACAGGGGCATTAGCCCCGGGCCTATGAAGATCAGGGGCCAATCACGAGCCAATATATCTATTTTTTTAAATCACATTGTTTTGTAATTTGTCGAATTTTCTGTCCACCACTTGATATTCATGTTTGTGGCTGACGATTGGTCCGATTTACAAGTGACACACTTCAGAATGTAGAGTAATAGCAGATTTTTTTATAAAGTGGGAGATGGGAGACTCCGCGTCATACTCTTTTGCATCGTGAAAAGCGTAACGTTGAAAGAAGGTCCCGTAGCACGGTTTATGATTTATTCACGTTTTTGTCGCGAAATATTTCTCATAGGAATGAATAGATGGAATGTTCAGGATTAGAGTGTGTCGATCTAGTTTTGAAAAATCTACAAAAAAAAAAAAGGATTTATACATTTTGTAAACTGTCGCCACTCCTACAGTTTTAAGTATCTTACATAAAAATGTCAACTCTTCACGCTGTCACTCACAGGTGAATATCTAAGCCATAGCATTAATAGTTTTTACTGTATAACAGTTTGTTTGAAGATCACGCTCCCCATAGAGAATCATTGCAGGACGTTCAAATCTCCACTAGCTGAAAGTAGCTAATTTCAAAATCATACCCCTTTTCTAACCTGTGATCTCACCTACAGTTTTAAAGTTTCATAGACATATTATACATGAAAATGTTCGCCTGGTTCTTATGAGTCATTATCTAAGCTGTGAGATTTATAGTTTTCATCTGAGAGCCGTTTGAAGACAGCCATACCTTCTTCATAGACAATTATTAGACATAGATTAGACTGATTTTTGTGTTTATGCTCAAGTAGGACTAATTTATTTGGTAATCTGTTAATATAAAAATTCTGGTGTTTCTCGGTTACAACAGCATGATGGCTAGGGGCTAGGGCTGTAATAGGCCGAAAACATCACGTGTGAGGGTAGTAGGATATGACGTCAGGTGTTATTATGGATCCCACTGCCAAGATATATGTCGAGTTAAAAAAACTCCTGATTTTTGTGAGTTTGTGATTCCCGTACCCCACCCCAACCCCTAAAGATAACCTCACAGGAGTTCACGTAACTCAGGCTCATGCCCGAACTGTGAAGATAGTGGGGTTGTATGCACCACGCTACTGTGGCATTCCCGCGGTTACAACAGTAAGGTGTTGCCGGCCTGTGAGTACCTTGAAATACCGGGGCTATGTCCGAATACGACCCCTACACTTTTTTGAGGACGCATATTTATATTTGAGTTCACCTCTTATTGTTTGCATTTAAAAATGAAAAAGCAGTTGGGATAGAAGACCTCTTAAAATAGTTTTTCCTTAAAATTCCATACAATGTTGGCCTGATGGAAGGAACTAGAATAACTATGGAACCAGTGTGTAAAATAATTAATTATTTAATTTGAATTCTTTCTGATCATGTACAGGTCTGTAGGTGATGTTTGGTAAAATTATTCCAATTTAATTCCAGCCGAGTTTCTTAAATGCATGACTGTAAAAATACAAATGCAAATGCAAATGCAAATCCCTGAAGAGCAATGAGGGGTAAGCATCATAAAATAAAACGAATCTCTGACTGCATAGCATGTGGCCGTGGTGTCCAACCCTGAGCTGTCCCCTTTTGCCTTTTGATCAAGCTTGTGCATGATGGCATGATTTTTTTTTTTGTCATTTCATCTTCCTATTCCAGGTAGTGAAACAACATTCACAAGACCGCTGCCTTTTTCGCCATCACTGCAGTGTTATGCAATTGTTTTGAAGGTGGTGTTGCTCCCACACATGCCGTAGAAGGTCTGCAGGGTCTATGCAGGTGTTGGTGCCAGATTTTGTTTGCCCCTTGTTGTCGGTTCTGGCTGAAGTCAAGTAGTTTTCCTGTCTTTAACATTATATGTGTGCAACTGCAAATCCTTGCTATTTGATTCAAACTGGCAGTATTAGCATTACACAACATGTTATTCATGTTTTCACAAGTGTGTTACAACTGAAAATAAACAAATACAAATAAAATATTACACAATTTTGTTAAAAAAAGAAAGGAACTAAGCTATGCAGTAAAATATCTGTCTCTAGTAAGTGAGTCTAGTAAATGAGAAAGTGGGCTTTTTGCTCTCCCCAGGTAGAAGAACAGGAAGTACCTGAATGTTTGTAGGCAACTCTTGTTTAATGTTGTATTTGCAGTGCACTGACACAGTGCCTAAAATGTGTAAATGCTCCTCCAAACCTGTATGCAGGCTAATGCAGGGATCTTCACCTCATAGATACTCAGATTCTGACACACAGCTCACCCCGCTGGAAAGGTTTCAGAGTGCTGCTGGTATCCAGCTGTGCCACCTGCTGTGTGAGAAACAATGGCACTTCTTTGGCATCAACAATGAGATTCTGCTCAGCTTGGAGTGTACAGAGGGTGACTGACTAAGTTAATGCTACGTTTGTTAAGTTAAGGCTATCTTACCCCAGGAGGCTGACATATTGCTGCAGCTGTCTGATGGCCAGGTGACAGACCCAGCTGAAGAATCCACAATCTGCTTATCACTGCACAACAGCACGGTCAACACTTCTACTCATAACCAGAACCCCGCACAACAGCACGGTCAATGCTTCTACTCATAACCATAACCCCGCACAACAGCACGGTCAACACTTCTACTCATAACCATAACACCGCACAACAGCACGGTCAACACTTCTACTCATAACCATAACACCGCACAACAGCACGGTCAACACTTCTACTCATAACCAGAACCCCGCACAACAGCAAGGTCAATGCTTCTACTCATAACCATAACCCCGCACAACAGCACGGTCAACACTTCTACTCATAACCATAACCCCACACAACAGCACGGTCAACACTTCTACTCATAACCATAACCCCACACAACAGCACGGTCAACACTTCTACTCATAACCATAACCCCGCACAACAGCACGGTCAACACTTCTACTCATAACCATAACTCTGCACAACAGCACGGTCAACGCTTCTACTCATAACCATAACCCTGCACAACAGCACGGTCAACACTTCTACTCATAACCATCACCCCGCACAACAGCACGGTCAATGCTCTTCCACTCATAACCATAACCCTGCATAACAGCACGGTCAACACTCTTCCACTCATAACCCTAATCTTGCATAACAGCATGGTCAACACTCTTCCACTCATAACCATAACCTCGCACAACAGCACCTTTAAGGATTGACATATCTCCCAATGGACAAGGAAAAATATACTATGTTTAAAAAAAAAAAACACAGAGACAAAAAATGGAATTGGTGTTAGCGTCTATGACTAACGAGCTGATTGAGCCTGGGTAACTGGCAGCAAAAACCTGCAGACACAACGACCCGCGAGGCCTGGAGTTGCCCATCCCTGGCCTTTTTACTTCATATTCAGAGGTGGCAAGTCCAGGTTCAGAAAGTAAAAGTCCTCCCTAGTATTTTCTTCCAATCACCTGGATTTGCTAATTAGCACGATTATTCAGCCAAGAGGTATAATTAGTCAAATCCGCTGACTGAGTTCATGGGTGGAATTAAAAAACATGGCAGGATTTACTTTCTGACCCCTGGACTTTCCATCTCTGTTCATATTGTATGACAATTATACAATGGTCATGTGCGGTCCCTTACTAAGAGAGGCATATGAAATACCGAGCTGTCTGGTACCTGTTTCTCGGTTACAACAGCATGATGGCTAGGGGCTAGGGCTGTAATAGGCCGAAAACATCACGTGTGAGGGTAGTAGGATATGACGTCAGGTGTTATTATGGATCCCACTGCCAAGATATATGTCGAGTTAAAAAAACTCCTGATTTTTGTGAGTTTGTGATTCCCGTACCCCACCCCAACCCCTAAAGATAACCTCACAGGAGTTCACGTAACTCAGGCTCATGCCCGAACTGTGAAGATAGTGGGGTTGTATGCACCACGCTACTGTGGCATTCCCGCGGTTACAACAGTAAGGTGTTGTAGGAAGCCGTGTTGCCGGCCTGTGAGTACCTTGAAATACCGGGGCTATGTCCGAATACGACCCCTACACTTTTTTGAGGGCGCATATTTGAGTTCACTTTATCAAAAAGCTTTTGAGTGGGCGACTTTTTCTCACAAATGGGGGCATTTAATATACCAAGATGAATGCCTTATTTTCGTGGTTTTGTTGAGAGAATTCAGGAGCACACTCATCTGCAGAACGGTGCACTCATCCGACAATTTCAGTAAGTAACCCGGAAGTAAAGGTGTATATGTATATCTATGGTATAAGATAGGTTCATATTACAAAACATGTTTTATTTTTGTTAATTCTATCTTCATTCATAATCTACACTTTGTAACAATCGTCATGTGTTAACTGATTGATATTCTCAATAAAAAAAATATTTAAAATAAATATTACAAACTACTATATCCTCACTAGTTTGGAAAGAGTTTTGCGGGATTTCTTTCGCACACTACTTGCAAAGTGAGGGGACAGGGCACATAGTAGACAGGGGTCTGAGTGGACAGAGGACAGTGGACAGGGAACAGGCAAAGCCGCTTCAATGCATGGGCTGACAGGGGCATTAGCCCCGGGCCTACGAAGATCAGGGGCCAATCACGAGCCAATATATCTATTTTTTTTA
The DNA here is from genome assembly GCA_022702515.1 of Ilyophis sp. 1 JC-2022. Lineage (NCBI taxonomy): Eukaryota > Metazoa > Chordata > Actinopteri > Anguilliformes > Synaphobranchidae > Ilyophis > Ilyophis sp. 1 JC-2022. The sequence continues at coordinate 17,485,543 of CM040397.1, read as the reverse complement.
AATCACATTGTTTTGTAATTTGTCGAATTTTCTGTCCACCACTTGATATTCATGTTTGTGGCTGACGATTGGTCCGATTTACAAGTGACACACTTCAGAATGTAGAGTAATAGCAGATTTTTTTATAAAGTGGGAGATGGGAGACTCCGCGTCATACTCTTTTGCATCGTGAAAAGCGTAACGTTGAAAGAAGGTCCCGTAGCACGGTTTATGATTTATTCACGTTTTTGTCGCGAAATATTTCTCATAGGAATGAATAGATGGAATGTTCAGGATTAGAGTGTGTCGATCTAGTTTTGAAAAATCTACACACAAAAAAAAAGGATTTACACATTTTGTAAACTGTCGCCACTCCTACAGTTTTAAGTATCTTACATAAAAATGTCAACTCTTCACGCTGTCACTCACAGGTGAATATCTAAGCCATAGCATTAATAGTTTTGACTGTATAACAGTTTGTTTGAAGATCACGCTCCCCATAGAGAATCATTGCAGGACGTTCAAATCTCCACTCTAGCTGAAAGTAGCTAATTTCAAAATCATACCCCTTTTCTAACCTGTGATCTCACCTACAGTTTTAAAGTTTCATAGACATATTATACATGAAAATGTTCGCCTGGTTCTTATGAGTCATTATCTAAGCTGTGAGATTTATAGTTTTCATCTGAGAGCCGTTTGAAGACAGCCATACCTTCTTCATATACAATTATTAGACATAGATTAGACTGATTTTTGTGTTTATGCTCAAGTAGGACTAATTTATTTGGTAATCTGTTAATATAAAAATTCTGGTGGTTTCTGGCTCAGAGAGGGACAAGACACCGTTGTATCTCCCGACACAGAAATCGGGGGGGGCACAAAGCTTCTCAGCCCCAGAGCCTTACGGCAGGTTAAGGCGGCCCTGCGAACAGGGGTCGTATTCGGACACAGCCCTGCACTAGCCTACCCTACGTCACACGCCCACAACATGTCGGAGACAGGAGTAAAATCTTTAATCTTTCACTGCCATTCACACATAGGCTACATTCGAGATGGCTAGTAAGTAGATCAGTACTCATTCTTCGCTCTATAGCCTACATCATAACACTTTCTCACGTTACCGCCAGTTTCAAAATATAAAAATGCCGGAGCTGTTTCATCCACACCCAAACAGAGCCGAGCCCTTTGCCTGCAATGCGAACACACGCTTTCCCATGGGTAAGCTCTCTTCATAAATACGCCTCACTCGTAGGCTATTACTAACATTATCGCATCATATAAAACACGTACCTGGCTAACCACAAACTGACAAATAGGTTTGGCAAATTCCCGGTTTCCGTGACTGAGTCAATATCACAATGTTACACATACCATAACATAGTAAATGTCTGAAATCGCTTGACAGCTCTATTTTCGTTTGTTGTTACACGTTTTATTTGCAATCCGACCACAAATAAGAGATCAACAGGCCACGATACAATCCACTCCAAATTAAAAGCCCAATCAAACCTATTATGCAACAAAAGTGCTCGCGCTCACATCACAACCATGCTTTCTTATGACGTCTCACACCAGGGCTCTGCACTGTCTGCAGAAATATTTGAAAACTGGTTATCAAGCAACAGCGCCCCAAACCGTCAGGAATTAAGGCAAGAAGTATTTCCGGGGTGTGTAAGATTTTTTATTTTATTTTACATTTTTTCCGCGGTGTGTAAGAGTGCGTAAAACATTAAACATTACACAGGTAAGCATTGTACTTTAACAAGCCAGTGGAGGAAAACGAATCTGCCAAGCAACCATAATACTCAAAAGAAGTTAAGGGTCAAAAATATTTGTGCATATAAATATAAGCTGACGAGCTACAATGGTGACGACTAATGACAAAATAATTATTTGATGGCTCAAGAACAGAAAACAAAAAACATTTGATTAGACACTAGTCTATTACCCTGATGAAAAAAAGGTATGCACCCCCCAAAATGATGATGTGATTGCGAAAATTGGCATGCATGGAATGACACTCTTGCAAAACACGTGCAAATGGTGCATGAGGTGTCACAATGGGTGTTTCGAGGCAGTTTGTCAGTTTAGTCTGACTAATTTCGTGCTTCAAATCCATGAAAAGGAAATCTGGGTTAACTTAAAAAGTTTCTGAAGATAAGTGCAATGAATGCATGTCCCATAATAACGTGATGTCTATAGTCCAAATGACAACCCAAAGGGAGATATTCTAACCCTATCTGGTTTAAAAAGACATACTTACAAAAATGATCAAAAAATGTATTATTATTTATATATATATATATATACACACACACACACACACACAATTCAGGAGGAGATACCCCAGGGAATATAATATAAACATAAACATATTTCACATTTTTTCTGACCAGATAATGTGTACACACACAATTGCATACTGTATGCAATCCGGTGTGTGGTTTTCTGTGCACTTAACTGTATGTATAACTGAGTGTAACCTGCTGATTATACCGTATGAAATACAACAATAATGATGTTGAATTGTTATGTAATTATTCCACAACCATTGTCAACTGACAAATGATACATTTTTTACATTTTAAATTTTTTAAATGATTAGCCATGGAAACAAGGTCTGGATAGATTTTCATTCATTTACAACCATCTTCAGACAACCAGTTTTAAAATGTGACCAGGACACTTGGAATGCCCCTGACATTTTTACAAGTGTTGCATTTGACGCAAGATTGTTCACATTTTAATGTCAAAGGCACTACAGTACTTTTGAAAAAATGCATTGAATTAACTGAAATGTCATAATAGCCTCCTGTTATCTATCAGAAAATTATTGACGAAGCAGTGATTCCCATCAAAAGGACCATCCTCTCTTCCTATTGTTTCCCTCAAGTGTAGGGTCGATATCAGCTATTGACTGAAGCAGCTGGAGCACTATGGAGGGCTGTCTCTCTTTCAGTAGAAGGTGCTGACTGGAGGCTGTGCAGTACATGCACTTGTCACTATTTCTCAAATTTTCATGGTGATGCAAAACAAATCTCTAAATTGCATACAAAACATTCTGTGACAGCCGGCTATGGATTACCGTCCGAAATAATTCTTATCATTTACACTAGTAAGTAATGATAATTGTTGCCGAATAAAAGTAGTATATGCGTTCGTCTAAAGCAACGGGAACACTAATGCACCAGTTTGTTGTTGTTGGGGCGTTTTTAGTTACACACCAAGCACGGAAAATGTAAGGCGCGAATTCTACGCTGTATGAAAAAGTATAAAAACAACATTTTTTCAAGAAGATATTGTTTGTGGCGTTTTGAGACATTAATGTTTGTGACAGTATTTAACTAAAGTTAACTATGTTAGTTTAAATATTTAGGTGTGCACAGTGAACGTGGAATTCAGTTTGGGTTCATGCTGTAACTTCAAGCATGTTATTGTTAGCACAGGCTAGCAGTTTGTAGGTAGTTAAATAAGACATGTAGTCTTTGACTAAATAAGACATGTAGCTAATTTGACACTCATTGATCAAGTAATTTCATGTAGCCTATGAATCTCCAGTGAGAATATTTGTTGTGACGATGAATACATCTGAACCTAATTCCTAAAGTGTGCGTCTGTGTGTGCAATATGCATAGTAAGTTAGCTAACGTGTATTGAACGAGCTTCCCATTTGTTATCGGACTATTTTAAGTTAGTTGTTTAATTTGGAAGTAACGTTACAAGCAGTTTTATAAGTCAGATGCTATTCGCAGTGTCATCGGTCACGAAAAGCAATGCAAGTGATTCGTGACATTTTGCTTTACTTTGGAAAAGCACACAAAAGAGGTCGTTAGACAGTAATGGGGAAAGTGGTATCAAATAATACCAGTATGCCTACCAGTATGCCTGAGAGACATATGTAAGCCAATGTACCTCCTTGTTTTATCATACATATAACAATCTGTTACAAATCATATTTTTGAATAACACAAGTATACATAGTGGTTTACTGACTATTATTTTCATATTTCCGATCAATTTGCTGTAAGAGAGAGAGAGAGAGAACAGGAGGATGTAACATGAATACCGTGGAGCAGAATACAATGGTATAATAGTCTGACCCTCATGTTGAGGCTCATGTCGGCCAACTTATGTATCAGTAGGAACTAGTTTTCTCACTCACTGTCTTGTTTGCCCTGGTGGGTGCAGGGCAAACGGAGAGAGAGAGAGTACAGGAAGATGGTGACAGCAGAAAGAGCAGGTGTCATGGAGGTGAGTGAGAAAGGAGCAATTATTGAAAGTTAAGACAATACAATGACAGTAGTCTAATTCTCGTTTTGGGTAACTTGCATGTATTAACAGTATAGGCACTAGTTTTCTGACTTACTGTCATGTTTGCTCTAGTGGGTATACCGTTCAGGGCAAAGAGAGGGAGAGACAGAGAGAGTACAGGAGGATGTTGACAGGGAAGAAGGAGAAAGTGACATGGAGGTGAGTGGGGGAAAAGGAGCAAATAACATTTTAAAGTTAAACGGATAGTCTCACAAAATTACACAATTGTCTTACCATCAAAGTAAGTAAGAAAAAAAACAAAACTGGAATCTATGCTTGAGATAGTCAATCATGGCAGACACATTTTCTCAGCTTCCTACAAAGTATGTTATCATTCATTTACATCGTCAAACCATCTAAATTAGGTATGACATCTTTCACTGAGTCTAATTTTAAAAGGGGATATAGCCATGGGAATTTGATATTCCCTTTGTTTTGACAAGTCATGATGTTTTTGTAATCTTTTTTTTTTTGATACTGTAGATATGTAAATAAACTATTCACTGGACCACGGACTCATATTATAATACATACAGTAGATTTATAAGCTTTATGTGGTTAACATGCTACTTTATTTAAGGATAGATAGTATAGAGCAGTAGTAGGCTACCTATGTTCCAATTTATCCTATGTTTTCTGTCCTAATATTGAACCAGTAGTTTTTTATGGCTGCCATAATATAGTTAGCAGCTTCATGTTTTTATTTTTTTTGACTATTAAGAATATATTTAAATCAATATAAGTTCTGAAATAAATATTATTATAGTATCACTGTGGACTTGTGCTCATTAACACTCAGATTATACTCAAACTTAAAAATGTATTACATCTTTTTTTTTTTAAATACCCCCTAACATTGCCCCCGTTCATATTTGGTCCTCCCCAATGTTGAATACATGGTTACGGCTTTGTCATATAGTGCAGTCAACTCTTATTAAAATTTTCTGTTCAAACATTTGGGGAAACTACTTACTTTGACTCAAATAAAAGTTTAAAAGTTTTTTCTTTTGAGCAATAGTACTTTTCTCAAAAACATAGGGATCAAAATGATTGGCAGCCCAAAAGAATATTTAAAATAAAACTAAACAAAGTGGCATCTGTGATTCATTATTTTTATTTATCTCAGTCTCCAGATATGGTATTGCTGTCTTTCACCATTTTCTGTTTCACTGGGTCATAAATATGAGGTTCCACACATGTAAAATTCCTTTGTTACCCATCACCATGGGGGAAGCCAAAGAGCTTTCAACTCAGAAGAGACAGATGGTTGTTGATCTACGGAAATCCGGTAACGTATATAATACAATACATAAACAGTTGAAAATACCACTAAGCATAGTCAGGGCAATAATTTGCCAGGAAGAAGATGCAGGTTCATATATACGCACAGTGTGGAAGATGGTGAGCAGGTTCATATATACGCACAGTGTGGAAGATGGCGAGCAGGTTCATATATACGCACAGTGTGGAAGATGGCGAGCAGGTTCATATATACGCACAGTGCGGAAGATGGCGAGCAGGTTCGTATATACGCACAGTGCGGAAGATGGCGAGCAGGTTCATATATACGCACAGTGCGGAAGATGGCGAGCAGGTTCATATATACGCACAGTGCGGAAGATGGTGAGGGAGGCAAAGAAGCACCCAAGGATCACAGTTTCAGAGCTGCTCGGTTTACTGGAATCTTGTGGTTAGTTTCAAAATTAACTGCTCGACGCCATCCCCATGTCAACAAGCTCTTTAGAAGGGTTGCACGAAAGAAGCCCTTTCTGAGAGCAACCCATGAACTTTGCCAAGCATCATTGGAACTACAATTGGAATCCTGTGTTGTGGTCTGATGAGACCAAAATTGATCGCTTTCAGGGTTTTTTTTCTCATGACTTATTTTTCCATTGAGTTCAATAAAAAATTTTGGAGTAGAGCCAAATTACCAGAAAATGCTTCCTTGTCTCAATACTTAGGTAGGGCACTGTATGTTTCATTTTTCTTATCTTGACATTTCAAGTTTTGCGAATAATACCTTAAGAAGGGAGCATAATAATAGATTTCAAATTAACTTTAACTTTTATCTCATTGACTTGTGCATCCTACTTACTCTTTCAAGATTAGGTTAAAGTGGCAGTTTTACAGTGTAGTGGTGTAGTAGTGCCTGGAGAAGTGGGTGTACCCTAGAGAAGTGGGTATACTCCAATTTAGCAAATGGTTGACTACTAATTGATACGTGCACTAGTGGAGATTAAGAAATGAGTATAACCTATGCCCACTAAGAAAGAAGTAGGTATACTGCATATACTCCACTACACTACTGAGTGTAAGTACCAGGATATTTTAACATCCAAACCCTGGTTGCCTCTGCCAGCAGACTTAGCCATATAGGGACCTTGGTGGCACGGTGGTGCAGTGGTTCAATGACCACCTCAGTCTCTTGGTGGCACGGTGGTGCAGTGGTTCAATGACCACCTCAGTCTCTTGGCGGCACGGTGGTGCAGTGGTTAGCACTGTTGCTTAGCAAAGAGGTTATATGGTCTCCTCGTATTTGCGTGGGTTTCCTCCAGGTGCTCCGGTTTCCTCCCACACCAAAGACATGCATGTCAGGTTAGGTATACTCCAGCCATTGCCCTTGACCAATGCACTGGTCTCAGAACTGGAGTTAGTCCCCGGGCACCGCGCTGTGGCTGCCAACTGCTCCTAGGTAGTTAGGATGGGTCAAAGGAAGAGGAAAAATTACCTCATGGGGTCATTGAATTATATAAAAATGTTTTTTTGCCTCAGACCATCACTCTGCTACCAGATATGCAGTAGATATGGATGCATCACTTTAAAGGTTGTTTCTCCTGACTTATTTTCCTATTGAACTCTATGGAAAAATGAGTCAGGAGAAACAACCCTTAAAGTTATCCATCCATATGTACTGCATATCTGGCAGCAGAGTGATGGTTTGAGGCTCGTTTGATATCTCAGATTCATGATGATTTACAGCCATTTAACCAACCATGTGTTCCATACTATTCCCATGTAATTTACAGCTTAATCTAGTCCCACCCCCCAATTCCCATAGATATCCATTCAAATGCATAGAGATTATATTATCGCTTATAAGAGTACCTCAAAATAAGATATCAATAGTATTTAGATGTTGTTGGGTCACAGACATCAGGAAGTCATTACATGAAAAGGATATGCAACCAAATCTTAAATATGATAACTTTATTAAAGTTTATGTTAATTTGTCCAATTACTTTTGACCCCCTACAATGTATAAAAACACAGACGTCAAGTGAAAGGAGACGTTTATGCACTGAGTGGTCTCCCAAAACTTCTTGGTGCAATTGATTGGTCGCAAATTCCTACCAGGGCATCGACTGAGAACGAACACACTTCAGTGTGTAGAAAAGTAGCCTAACACTCGTTAAACACAGCCTACAAGTTGTTTGTGATGCTCTGGAACGAAATGGGAGCACACGCGACAGCTACATTTGGAGCACCTGTATGGGCAATTTGTATTACTGATGGATGGCTTCTAGGTGACAATGGGTAGGTTTCATTTGAATATAATAAATAGCAATACGCATAACGTTACTATAAAGTGTAGGCTATATTAGGCCTACTGTGGAGACCTAATAGTTAAAATACAATTTATGTTTCAAATTACATTTTTATATTAACGCGTAATTTCTATTTAATCTGACCGCAAGGTAAATTTTTCAACCCACCCCACCGTCATCCCCAAGATACCGCTTGCAACCTTGGCTACACCCGTGGCCAGCCCACACAGAACGAAGGGTGATACAATCTTGCTATGTATCCTTAATGTTCAGCATTCAGCAGATGATGCTGATTCAATTTTTTTCTGAAGGGCAAATGTGGAATTGTGCTTCGGCGATTAGCATAGTTTTAATATGATATTTGTATATTATAACATTGGATTAATTTTACAGACAGTAAAGTACCCTGTAATCCATAGCGTCACCTTTAGTTTGCGTTTTGGGATAATTGACAGTTCGATACAAAAAACGAGGCAGGGGGATGATAACGATTGCATATTTACGGATTGCCTACATGGACGCGCTTTGCGACATGCGTCCATGGCTTGCAATTGCGATTTCTACGTGAAACACTCCAAAAAGTGCAGGAGAAATTGATCGCATCTCACAGATCGCAGCTCGCACTTTGCAACTTTCGTGAAACGAGCTCCTTATTTAATTATTCAATTAGAATTGAATAATTCTAATCATAAAATTAATAAAGCAAGAACACAAAACACTCTAAGATGATCTTTATCTAAGATCCTTTTGGGAAACGGGGCCCTGACTATGTTTGAGCCCAAAATATGCCACATTGTATGTATTGTCAATTTTTACATACATTTTTTCTATAATGAATAATTCTGGAGTTGACTGTATATGGCCTTGGAAATATAAAAGTACAATTTGCAAATCTTTGCTTATAAATTCCAGATGTGAGAATTCCAGGTGTGAGAATGCTCAATTGAGTTTAGATCTGTGGAAAAGTACATTTTCTTCTTACTAACCATTTGATTGGTGACCCCTTTCTTTATTTTGTTTTGTATTATTTCTTCTAAACCAAATAAATATTCAGACTGAATGCTACTTTCTCATTTCTTCCTGAGACTACCTTGGCAAAATGAAATGTTTCAATGTCAGATGCAATAAGTTAATGTATCCTATAATAGTTGTCTTTGAAAACAATGAAGCAGAATCCAGGTAGAAAAACCCCCCAATGTAGTCCCTTGAGGAGTTTACGTGGCTTAAACCATTTTAAACTACCAAAGGCGAGAGAAGCCTTTGACGGGTTTCGGATTTACTTAAGTGTCACATTTTGAAGAACTAATTTGCAACAAATGTTCTTAATACACATGCCAGTGCTGATGCTCTGTTGTGTGTACACTCTCATAAATATTTTTTTTTTGGCTTGCCTCCATAGGGGAACCCTTTTTAGCTCTGTTTGGAACCCTGTACAGTAGTGCAAAAAGTGTGAAAGCTTCCAGATTGAATAATTTTGCCTTGACCCCTGAGATATGGGTCCCGTATGGATACACAGAGGAACCTTTTGGAACCCTTTCTTCTGAGAGTGTATGAAGATTGTTATATTTATTGTATGCCGGTTGATGGCATTGGCCATGAAAACATAATCGTGCAAAATTTCAATGTAAATTGCGATGATATATGAAATATTACTGCAGTTATATTACATGAAAAATAATAGCTAGAAGAGCTTTTTCAGTGTAATATTACAGTAACCGTTGTGGTAAGCAAAAAACTATTTTAGAAATATACCGAACAAAACTGTAATGTGTTCCATTCAATTTACAAAATATAGAAGTGAAGCGGGAAGCGACGATGCCAATACAGCTCTCGCGCACGGTTGTGTGCAGTTCATATCTGACACAGTGCGTGTCGCTCTATAAGCATAGAGCTTCTAAGTGTTCTGTTTGCTGCCCACCTCTTCTGACCGCATCGCTTTCAGTTTTGTGAGCCCGTCTCTCATTGACGTGTCTCAGCATTACAGTAATTTGCGCCAGTATCCACTCTTGTTTTATAATGACAGTATTTTGGAATGGAAAGTATAGTGCATACTGTGTGCTCGTTTGTGCAGGTCTGTGTGTGCTTGTCCGTACGAGTGTGTTTGCGCACGTATGTGTGTGTGCGCCAGAGATATACAGTACATTCGTTTAAATTGTCAAAGCGGTTTATAGATTTTCGTAGATAGCTAATGGACGGCACTGTCTTCTTCTCAATAACGTTCTATATGTTTAATGTTTGGATTATACACAGTTAGGCATTACAATAGTTGACCAACCGTAAACCACGTGACACAATATTTCCGCCGATCGCTTGGCGTGTATTTGCATTTTTGCATGATGTTTCATTATGGATTTAGAAGACGGTCTTATCCAGAGCGACTTTGTTCTATAAATAATTAATTTATACAACTAGATATTTGCAGAAGCAATTCAGGTTGAGAACCTTCCTGATTATTACAACTGTATCTTATTGTTACACCTGGGAATCGCAGCTACAACGTCAGTTGTAAGCCCTGCTCTCTAACCATTATGCTACGCTTTTACCAAAGAATACCATGCATTTTTTGGACTGGTCTCGCTGCTTGCTGGAGGTCCCATTCACGACCGCTTCACCCATGTTACCCCCCCCCGCTCAGAAAAGTGCGGGTTTTATTGAAAGCAAATCGTACTACTACAAAAAACCCTAAGCGTCAGTTGCCCTTGTAACAGTTCTTTCGCTTATGTGTCTGAGACAGTCGCTGTCCATGGTGCTGAACCGCTAGTATGCAGCGCGAGGGAAAGGCCACACGCGCAATGAATGTTTTAGATTATTTTAACAAAAGATTAATTTGAATCTTTTAAAATATATATTTTCAAAAACGAATGTAGTTAAAATAGTTAGTCGTCACATATGTTTGAATATACACTGTTTAAACACAAAATAAAAGGTATAAGCCTACATTTCAGCAAGTGCCTTACACAAACTAACACATAGTATCACGATGCAGCTATTATGATTTTCATTATAAAAATGTGTGGTGGTGATGGTTTATGTAAAAAACAATGAGAAATCCTTTCCCAGCAAGTACACTGCTTTCTTTCTAATTTAGGACAGATTATTTTCAGCTACTTCTGCTGATAACGGCATATTACTTTTTATAGTCCATCGAAACGTGCTGTGTTAGTCTATCATTTTAATCTCGTGTGTAACTACTACACACAACTGTACAGATTTTACATTGTAGGTTTATTCCTCTTGCACCTGCCCTTCTTCGGCTCAGTGTGTCGCTGTTAAACAACTTTGGGACTGAAGGTTTACTAACCCAGCCCCTTTTTAGATTACCCATAACGCAATAGACGATGCAGACATTAGAAGAAGATCATCACGTCAAAACCTCGCATTTGTTTACTAGATCTATCGGACACCTTCATTAAATCATTCGATTGGTTTCATGTTAGTGATAGCTACGTCATTGGGATGCATTATTACTGGAAAAGACCAGATATGGCTGAGGGGAAAGCCCATCGCGCGACCGAGTGGCACGTTAGCGCAGTATTCCTATTCGCACTCGTGCAGGCCTCTTTTGGAGACATTCGATACTCCGTTCCAGAGGAAACAAAGAATAAATATGTCATCGGTAGCCTGACTAAGGACTTCAATCTGGATTTCAAACACCTGGCAGCTCGGAAGGCCCGCGTGGATTACCAGGGTGAGAGGCGATATTGTGGAATAGACCTGACCACCGGAGATCTCATTGTTCTGGAAAGAATCGACAGAGAGAAGCTGTGTGGGCAAACAAAAGCGGACAAACCTTGCATTCTGCAATTTGAGTTCATCCTCGAGAATCCACTAGAGCTGTATAACATTGTCTTAGAGGTCGATGATATTAACGACAACCCTCCCATTTTCTCCAAAGACATGATCAAACTGGAAATTAGCGAGGCTGCACCAATCGGGAGTCGCTTTCAAATACCTACTGCTCGCGACTTGGACGTCGGAATAAATTCGGTTCAAAATTACATTCTGGGAAATAGTGATTACTTTGTGCTAGATGTGCAAAGCAGTAAAGAAAGGGGGAGATATGCAGAAATTGTTTTGAAAAACACTCTTGATCGAGAAAAAAAAGGAGAACATACGTTATTAGTGACTGCGGTTGACGGAGGCAGTCCCTCGAAATCTGGTTCAGTCACCGTTCACATTCTCGTCATGGACTTCAACGACAATGCTCCCGTATTCCAACAAACTATTTACAAGGTTAACCTGCTTGAAAATGCACTGCCGGGAACGTTTATCGTCAAGGTTAGTGCGACCGATAAAGACGACGGTGCAAATGGAGTTATAAGTTACGATTTTGACCATGTTTCTGAAAGTTCAAAGCGGTTATTCCACATCGACAGCAAAAGCGGTGAGTTAAAAGTAATAGACAACATTGATTATGAAGAGGCTTCTTCTTATGAAATTGAAATACAGGCTGAGGATGGTGGAGGCCAAACCGGGCATTGTAAGGTTTTCATTCAAATCACAGATGTAAATGATAACGCACCAATAATAACTGTCAAATCAGCCTTAAACCCGATTCCGGAGAATGCCCCGACGGGTACAGAAATTGCTGTGATAAATGTGAAAGACTTGGATGACGGAGACAACAGTAGAGTCCATTGTTCCCTCTCTGAAACTATTAATTTTAAATTACAGTCGTCTATCAAAAACTACTTCACTTTAGTAACAAAAACTGTTCTTGATCGTGAAGAAGTTTCTGAGTTCAATGTCACAATAACAGCCACGGACGGAGGTTCTCCTCCACTTTCGACAGACACTATTTTAAATTTCAAAATATCAGATATAAATGACAACCCTCCTGCGTTTGACGAGCAGTCGTACACTGCCTACGTGATGGAAAATAACAAACCTGGTACCTCTGTTATTTCTATAAGGGCGAGAGACCCGGACTGGAGGCAGAACGGCACAGTGTCTTATTCTCTGGTATCTGGTGAGGTCAGTGGTGTTCCTGTGTCCTCGTTTTTATCCATTAACGGAGACACCGGGGTGATCCATGCTGCCAGATCATTTGATTATGAGCAGTTCAGAAGCTTCAAAGTGCAGGTCGTTGCCAGAGACAACGGTTCCCCTCCACTGAGCAGTAACGTTACAGTGAGTGTGTTCATAACAGATTTGAACGATAACTCTCCACAGATATTATACCCTGCTCCTCTCGGGAACTCCTTCATGACAGAGATGGTACCCAAAGCTGCTTCTGCGGGATCGCTGGTTTCCAAGGTGATCGCTGTGGATGCAGACTCTGGACAGAATGCATGGCTGTCGTATCAGATCATGAAATCTACTGATTCGGGACTTTTCAAAATTGGTCTTCACAGCGGAGAGATCAGGGCGCAGCGGGACATTTCTGAATCCGACACCATGAAGCAGAACATCGTTATCTCCGTGAGAGATAATGGACAGCCCTCTCTCTCTACAACTTGCGCAGTGTATTTGCTCATTTCTGACAACTTAGCAGAAATTCCACAGTTGAAAGATGTGTCTTATGAAGAGAGCAATTCCAAATTAACTTCATATTTGATCATCGCATTGGTGTCCGTTTCCACATTCTTTCTAACGTTTATTATTCTAATCGTGGCCGTGAGATTTTGCCGTAGAAGAAAACCCCAACTGTTGTTTGATGGCGCAGTGGCTGTTCCAGGTGCATATTTCCCTCCCAACTACGCAGAGGTGGATGCAGCAGGATCTCTACGGAGCTCTTACAATTATGACACTTACTTAACGACAGGCTCACGTACCAGCGACTTCAACTTTGTGAGATCTTACAATGACGTGACGCTTCCCGACGGTAGGACGCTGAAGAAGAGTCCAAATGGAAACGGTCAAGAAATAGAGATCACCGGGAATGGATCTAAGTGTGCAACCCTGGTAAATATGTTATATTATTTATTTTCATTATATCTGTTGGCTATATGTCATGCAATTTGGAATCAAATAATGTGTTGATTTGATTGACGGTTGCGACGGCATTTAACCTTTTCTATGTGCATAATGGATAAGGCAGGCGTGATAATCCATTGTAGATAATCGATAAATATCCATCCTGGGAAAGATATTTCTTAAGTAAAACTAATACGTATATGTGAGACAATGCATTTCAATACATACAAACACTTGAGCAGTTAATAGTTCACCAGAGATGGCAGCAAATAGCTTTATTTACTAAATTATCGAGGGTGTATATGCACTAAAACTGAAAGAATATTTTTTTAAAACAAAGTGAATTATACCTTAAAAGATCAAAACAAAAAGAGGTGTTGAAGACTCCCGGGTCAGTGCTTTTCTCAATTGCATGACTCAGATGAATTAGCTGGGTAGCTCGAAAAGGACTCCCATATGTTTTTCATGCATGCCATTCATTTTGGGGGAAATAAACCGGAAACATGAAGCGCATATGGCATTTCACTTGTACGATTACAATGAGGTGTTGATAACCCCTTCCCATACATACGTGCTCTCAGTCTTACATTTCGAGACTTATTACTTTTCGAATATTGTCTCAACTTTTGGCTTATAGTATCAATCATGTGCATTTTCAGTTATGACAACTCATAATATTTCTTAATCAAAACATTGAATTAATCTATTGGAAAAATTACAATGAGTACAGGAACAGTGTTGACAAAAGACTCGATTTATCTATTTTTTAAAAATATATTTATTGCGGGATTACGTAACCAAGAAAACATCAGGTTTGAAGAAAGGCGTTGATTGACTGACTTACAGACCTGTACCAGCTAGCATTTGGACATTGCATCTTCCAGACGTTCAATAAGAAACGTTGCTTTTTAACTGATATATTGAAATTCAATATAAGACTTACACATGTTTTCCCATTCTCTACGAACACAATTAGCACGCTTGTAGAGTCGGTGCCTTTAATTTTGTGCTGTTATTTTAAAATACTCAGAGTGTCGCTATATACCAACTTCAGAAGGTTTAATGCGGCTCTCCTCCCACTAAAGTAACATTCAGAGAAGGAAATCTGCCGTTCAACCACAGAAAACCATCGACCCACACGGACCTTGATCTATTTCTTAAATTTGGATGTTATTTTTATGTGAACGTGCTTTGAATTTACCGTAGATTTGAGTATTGAATTGTCGGTCGTTTCGAAGCTAATATGGGCTACAAAGGATTATCTGTGAGTAGCCCTGCATATTATTTTGTTTTATTTATTTTCTTCCTGCCTGCTTCCTTTGGAGATGTGAGCTATTCTATTCCCGAGGAAATGAAACAGGAAATGAAACACGGATCTCTCATTGGGAACATAGCGAAGGACCTCGGTGTGGATCTGAAAAGTCTGTCAGCTCTGTCAGCTCGCAAAGCACGGTATCATACGAGGACGGTATCAAACGTTTTTGTGCATTAATTTGGTGATCTGGTTGTCGCAGAAAGGATGGATCGGGAACAGCTCTGTGGTCAGAAGCCTTTGTGCACTTTATACCACGAGCTTGTACTGGAGAATCCACTGGAGCTGCACCGTATTGCTTTGAAAATAGAAGACATTAATGACAACACGCCAAGGTTTCCGAAGGATATTTTCTTGCTGGAAATAAGAGAGTCTCCATATCGAGGAGCTCGCTTCCCCTTAGACGAGGCCCACGATGCGGATATTGGACAGAACGCGGTCCAAAGCTACACATTACAAAGGAATGATAATTTTGTTCTAGCTGTTCATACAAATAAGGATGGAGGGAAATACGGTGAGTTAGTATTAGAAAAAGCGTTAGATCGTGAGGAACAAGGAGAGGTATCATTAATACTCAGTGCGGCTGACGGAGGGACTCCACAGAGATCTGGAACTGTGGTTATACACGTTACTGTGCTCGATGCTAATGACAATATCCCCGTGTTTAGCCAGGACGTGTATACGGTCAGTCTGCCTGAAAACTCTCCTTTAGGTACTGTTGTGGTTACTGTAAGTGCAAATGATGCAGACGAGGGAGCCAATGGCGAAGTGACATACGAATTTAGTCGCACATCCGATAATGCTGGGAAATTGTTCTCGATTGATCATAATACGGGCACAATTACCCTGCACAATTACCTGGGACAATTCGATTTTGAAGAAGAGTCGAATTACGAAATGCGAATACAAGCAAAAGATGGATCGGGTTTAGCCTCTTATACGAAGGTAATTGTAGAAATCAGTGATGTGAATGACAACGCACCAGTGATAGTTATTAAATCTCTGAACAATCCTATTCTTGAGAGCGCATTACCTGGCACTGAGGTGGGCATCATAAATGTTCAGGATAAAGACTCCGGGGAAAATCGACAGGTGCGCTGCACCATTCAACAAAATGTTCCTTTCAAGTTAATCCCCTCCATCAAAAATTATTACTCGCTGGTGACTACAGGCGATCTTGACCGTGAAGTGCTATCTGCTTATAACATAACAATTTCAGCTACAGACGAAGGGTCCCCGTCTTTGTCTTCCTCTAAAACCGTGCAGTTATCTGTATCAGACGTGAATGACAACCCGCCTTTGTTTGATAAGCAGTCATACAGCGCCTATGTGACGGAAAATAACAAACCCGGCACCTCTGTTATTTCTGTACGTGCACGAGATCCAGACTGGAGACAGAACGGCACAGTTGTCTATTCCTTGTTGTCCAGTGAGGTCAGTGGTGTTCCTGTGTCCTCGTTTCTATCAATTAATGGAGACACCGGGGTGATCCATGCTGTCAGATCATTTGATTATGAGAAGTTCCGAAGCTTCAAAGTGCAGGTGGTTGCCAGAGACAACGGTTCTCCTCCGCTTAGCAACAACGTGACAGTGAATATCTTCATAACAGATGAGAATGATAACTCTCCACAGATACTATATCCTGCTCCGCCAGGGAACACCTTCATGACCGAGATGGTCCCCAAAGCTGCCCATGCTGGTTCCCTGGTTTCCAAGGTGATCGCTGTGGATTCGGACTCTGGACAAAACGCGTGGCTTTCCTATCAGATCTTGAAATCGACCGATCCAGGGCTTTTTACCATTGGACTTCATAGCGGAGAGATCAAGGCACAGAGGGATATTTCTGAATCCGATTCCATGAAACAGAACCTTGTTATCTTGGTGAAAGATAACGGAAAACCTTCTCTCTCTACAACATGCCAAGTGTATTTGCTCATTTCTGATAATTTGGCAGAAGTCCCAGATTTGATAGATATGTCTGATGAGGGCAGCAATTCAAAATTAACTTCATATTTAATAATTTCTCTGGTGTCAGTTTCCACCTTCTTTCTAACGTTCATTATTCTCATCGTGGCTGTAAAACTGTGCCATAGAAGAAAGCCCAGACTGTTGTTTGATGGCGCAGTGGCGGTACCCAGCGCATATTTTCCTCCCAATTACGCAGAGGTGGAGGGAGCAGGAACTCTCCGAAGTTCTTGTAATTATGACACTTACTTAACAACTGGGTCACGGACCAGCGACTTCAAGTTCGTTAGCTCTTACAATGACGTCACGTTGCCCACTCAGCAGACTTTGAGGAAAAGCCCAAATGAAGCTGGTGGAGAGAAGGAGGCCACTGACAAAGGATCCATTTACGCAACTCTGGTAAGTTTGCTTTCCTTATTAATTGTATCTTGGAAAAACGAGTAGTTCCATGTTCCGCAGAGCAGTAGGATACTACTACTATAGTGTTAGGGAATGGTCTTTAAATAATATTTTTATTTTTACGTGAGCATCTCGTTGTTTCCAGAGTTTTAACGCGATAATTTCCATTTGATTAATTTTACGCAGAATTGCTATAGTGCTATGAGTGTTTTGCGACGGTGAGATAAATCTCCCTACCATTCATATTTATTATTTATTAATGGTTTTTGTTGCTTGAATGTGATTTCAAGAGGGTTCTGTTTTTACACATACGTTTCATGTAAAGTTCACGTTCACTGCTGCTGTTCTTTCTCTACTAATCGTCTTTATTATTGTTGAAATTTGAGGGATCGAATTTATACAGGTCACCGTACGATAGAATCAAACCCTTATTCTACGTTTTTCTGTTTACATTAAATTAAATTACCACTCAGAAATACTCATATTATTTGGAATATAGTGACTGCCATTTAGATGTGCATATTGTTACATCGCACGAACATCAGACCATTTCGTAGATTCCCTGAATAAATATTCATACAAAAATTATCTTTGGTGAATTGTATGTGAAAGGGTAAAGCTGAGGCATTTGTAGCCATTGTGCTGCTTTCTTGCAGTTTTCCGCACAAACCTTTAAAATCTTGAAATCAGTATTTTAGTAAAATAATACATGATTGTGTACAGTGTGTAGTCTATAGTTTGCTCTTTGATAGTTTTATTTATTCAGAAAGTCTAATGTATGGTTTCCTTCCAATGAATATCCAATTTAATAAGCATTAGCTGTGCTTATTATATTACTCGATAGAGGGAAATATTGCGTTAGCCAGAAGCGTTTTCAAGTTAGCACGCTGGAAGAATCAGTGCCTTTTATTTTGTGCAGTTATTTTAAAATACTCAGAGTGTCGCTATATACCAACATCAGAAGGTTTAATGCGGCTCTCCTCCCACTAAAGTAACATTCAGAGAAGGGAATCTGCTGTTGAGCCACAGAAAACCATCGAACCACACGGACCTTGATCTATTTCTTCAATTTGGATGTTATTTTTATGGGAACGTGCTTTGAATTTACCGTAGATTTCAGTATTGAATTGGAATTCTCGGTCGTTTCGAAGCTAATATGGGCTACAAAGGATTATCTGTGAGTAGCCCTGCATATTATTTGGTTTTGTTTATTTTCTCCCTGCCTGCTTCCTTTGGAGATGTGAGCTATTCTATTCCCGAGGAAATGAAACACGGATCTCTCATTGGGAACATAGCGAAGGACCTCGGTGTGGATCTGAAAAGTCTGTCAGCTCGCAAAGCGCGTATAGATACCGAGGACGGTATCAAACGTTTTTGTAGCATTAATTTGAATAGTGGTGATCTGGTTGTCGCAGAAAGGATGGATCGGGAGCAGCTCTGTGGTCAGAAGCCTTTGTGCACTTTATACCACGAGCTTGTACTGGAGAATCCACTGGAGCTGCACCGTATTGCTTTGAAAATAGAAGACATTAATGACAACACGCCAAGGTTTCCGAAGGATATTTTTTTGCTGGAAATAAATGAATCCGCCGATAAAGGAGCTCGCCTTCTCTTAGATGAGGCGCACGATGCGGATATTGGACAGAATGCGGTCCAAAGCTACACACTACAAAGGAATGAATATTTTGTTCTAGCCGTTCGTTCAACTATAGATGGAGGGAAATACGGTGAGTTAGTATTAGAAAAAGAGTTAGATCGTGAGGAACAGCAAGATGTTACATTATTACTTACTGCGGCTGACGGAGGGAGTCCACAGAGATCTGGAACTGTGGTTATACACGTTACTGTGCTGGATGCTAATGATAATAACCCCGTGTTTAGCCAGGCCGTTTATACAGCCAGTCTCCCTGAAAACTCTCCTTTAGGTACTGTTGTGGTTACTGTAAGTGCAAATGATGCAGACGAGGGAGCCAATGGCGAAGTGACATACGAATTTAGTCGCACATCTGATAATGCTGG
Organism: Ilyophis sp. 1 JC-2022; assembly: GCA_022702515.1. Lineage (NCBI taxonomy): Eukaryota > Metazoa > Chordata > Actinopteri > Anguilliformes > Synaphobranchidae > Ilyophis > Ilyophis sp. 1 JC-2022. The sequence continues at coordinate 17,466,097 of CM040397.1, read as the reverse complement.
GAAATTGTTCTCGATTGATCATAATACGGGCACAATTACCCTGACTGGACAAATAGATTTTGAAGAAGAGTCGAATTACGAAATGCGAATACAAGCAAAAGATGGATCGGGTTTAGCCTCTTATACGAAGGTAATTGTAGAAATCAGTGATGTGAATGACAACGCACCAGTGATAGTTATTAAATCTCTGAACAATCCTATCCCTGAGAGCGCATTACCTGGCACTGAGGTGGGCATCATAAATGTTCAGGATAAAGACTCCGGGGAAAATCGACAGGTCCGCTGCACCATTCAACAAAATGTTCCTTTCAAGTTAATCCCCTCCATCAAAAATTATTACTCGCTGGTGACTACAGGCGATCTTGACCGTGAAGAGCTATCTGCTTATAACATAACAATTTCAGCTACAGACGAAGGGTCCCCTCCTTTGTCTTCCTCTAAAACCGTGCAGTTATCTGTATCAGACGTGAATGACAACCCGCCTTTGTTTGATAAGCAGTCATACAGCGCCTATGTGACGGAAAATAACAAACCCGGCACCTCTGTTATTTCTGTACGGGCACGAGACCCAGACTGGAGACAGAACGGCACAGTTTTCTATTCTTTGTTGTCCAGTGAGGTCAGTGGTGTTCCTGTGTCCTCGTTTCTATCAATTAATGGAGACACCGGGGTGATCCATGCTGTCAGATCATTTGATTATGAGAAGTTCCGAAGCTTCAAAGTGCAGGTGGTTGCCAGAGACAACGGTTCTCCTCCGCTTAGCAACAACGTGACAGTGAATATCTTCATAACAGATGAGAATGATAACTCTCCACAGATATTATATCCTGCTCCCCCAGGGAACTCCTTCATGACCGAGATGGTCCCCAAAGCTGCCCATGCTGGTTCCCTGGTTTCCAAGGTGATCGCTGTGGATTCGGACTCTGGACAAAACGCGTGGCTGTCCTATCAGATCTTGAAATCGACCGATCCAGGGCTTTTCACCATTGGACTTCACAGCGGAGAGATCAAGGCACAGAGGGATATTTCTGAATCCGATTCTATGAAGCAGAACCTTGTTATCTTGGTGAAAGATAACGGAAAACCTTCTCTCTCTACAACATGCCAAGTGTATTTGCTCATTTCTGATAATTTGGCAGAAGTCCCAGATTCGAAAGATATGTCTGATGAGGGCAGCAATTCAAAATTAACTTCATATTTAATAATTTCTCTGGTGTCAGTTTCCACCTTCTTTCTAACGTTCATTATTCTCATCGTGGCTGTAAAACTTTGCCATAGAAGAAAGCCCAGACTGTTGTTTGATGGCGCAGTGGCGGTACCCAGCGCATATTTTCCTCCCAATTACGCAGAGGTGGAGGGAGCAGGAACTCTCCGAAGTTCTTGTAATTATGACACTTACTTAACAACTGGGTCACGTACCAGCGACTTCAAGTTCGTTAGCTCTTACAATGACGTCACGTTGCCCACTCAGCAGACTTTGAGGAAAAGCCCAAATGAAGCTGGTGGAGAGAAGGAGGCCACTGACAAAGGATCCATTTACGCAACTCTGGTAAGTTTGCTTTCCTCATTAATTGTCTGTATCCAGGAAAAACGAGTAGTTCCATGTTCCGCAGAGCAGCAGGATACATATACTATAGTGTTAGTGAATGGTCTTACAATAATATTTATATGTGTACGTGAGCATCTCGTTGTTTCCAGAGTTTTAACGCGATCATTTCCATTTGATTCATTTTACGCAGAATTGCTATAGTGCTATGAGTGTTTTGCGACGGTGAGGGAAATCTCCCTACCATTCATATTTATTATTTATTAATGTTTTTTTTTTTGCTTGAATGTGATTTCAAGAGGGTTCTGTTTTTGCACATGCTTTTCATGTAAAGTTCACGTTCACTGCTGCTGTTTTTTCTCTACTAATTGTCTTTATTATTGTTGAAATTTGAGGGATCTAATTTATACAGGTCACCGTACGATAGAATCAAACCCTTATTCTAAGTTTTTCTGTTTACATTAAATTAAATTACCACTCAGAAATACTCGTATTATTTGGAATATAGTAACTGTCATTTAGAATTGCAGATTGTTACATCGCACGAACATCAAACGATTTATTAGACTCCCTTAATAAATATTCATACAGAAATGATCTCTGGTGAATTGTATGTGAAAGGGTAAAGCTGAGGCATTTGTAGGCATTGTGCTGCTTTGTTGCAGTTTTCCGCACAAACCTTTAAAATCTTGAAATCAGTATTTTCGGAAAATAATACATGATTGTGTACAGCGTGTAGTGTTTGCTCTTGGATCGTTTTTTTTTAGTCAGAAAGTTAAATGTATGGTTTCCTTCCAATTAATATCCAATAGGCTAAGCTTCAGCTGTGTTGTTATATTTCTCGATGGAGGAAAATGTTCTCTTACCCAGACGCGTTTTCCAGTTTTTAGCCATGAAATCAACTCTTCGGTAAGTTTGCTGGCTAATTTCCACACGTATTCCCATCATGTACTTCTGTAGTTAAATTGAACCTACCAATAAATTACTAATTTTTGAAACATTACATAGTTCTAATAAATCAGAGAGCATAGTTTATTCCAATACGGAATGGGGGATTTAGTCATAAAATAGAGCATGCTAATTTTCTATTAAGAGATATCATGGGAATCAACTTGAATATGACGTATTTTAACACTGGAAGATTTAATTTTCGTTACTGTATGTACTTATTTAAATGTACTCATAGTGTCGCTGTTCACCAGCTATGGGATGACCGGTGCACCTCTCCACCCACTTATGAAATATTCAGACACAGGCGATTCGCTGCTGCAACACACACAACCACCGTACCACAAGGACTGTAGAGCTTTTGCCCTTTCTTTCAATTTGGATATTATTTTTGGGGCCCGGGATATCTTTATATGCAGTAGTTTCATACGATACATTGAAAGGTTGACTTCTTGGTTTTAACTAAAAATGAGCTACAAGGGGTTGACAGTGAGAAGCCAGACGTGTTTTTGGATTTATTTTCTCATTTTCGTGCCGACTTCCTTTGGGGATGTGAGTTATTCTATTCCAGAAGAGATGAAACGTGGAACTATCATTGGAAATATAGCGAAGGATCTTGGTGTGGATGTTAAAAAACTAACCGCTCGCAAAGCCCGTGTTGATACTGAAGGTAGTCGCCGACGTTATTGCGACATTAACCTGGATTCTGGCGATTTGGTCGTTTCTGAAAGGATCGACCGAGAAGAGATATGCGGTGAAAAGATGACATGTCTTCTTAAATATGCGCTTGTACTGGAGGATCCTCTGGAATTATTTCACATTACACTTCAGATTCAGGATATTAATGATAACTCACCAATGTTCGCCAAGGAGAAAGTCAGACTGGAAATTAGAGAATCGACCGTTAAAGGAGCTCGCTTTCCAGTTAACGAGGCCCACGATGCGGATATAGGACAGAACGCAGTCCAAAGCTACACGCTACAAAGGAGTGAAAATTTTGTTTTGCTTGTGCATACGAACAGAGAAGGAGGAAAATACGGTGAGTTGATATTAGAAAAAGAGCTGGATCGCGAAGAACAGCAAGAGGTTACATTATTACTCACTGCTGTTGACGGAGGTACTCCACAGAGAACCGGTACTCTAGTTATACACGTCACTGTGCTTGATGCTAACGATAACATGCCTGTGTTTAGCCAGGCCGTTTATACAGCCAGTCTGCCAGAAAATTCTCCTTTAGGTGTTGTGGTGCTCACAGTCAGCGCCACTGATGCAGACGAGGGAGCGAATGGGGAGGTGACGTATGAATTTAGTCACATATCTGATAAAGCAAAAAGGGTATTTTCTGTTGACCAAAAAAAGGGAGAGATTTTCGTTAACGGACCTATCGATTACGAAGAAGAGGTCGCTTATGAAATGCGCATAGAAGCGAAAGACAGAGCGGGACTGACTTCACAGGCTAAAATAATAATTGAAATCACTGATATGAATGACAACGCACCTGTCATCTCTTTAAAGTCTCTCAACAGTCTCATCCCTGAGAGCGCATTACCTGGCACAGAGGTTGGCATCATCCATGTTAATGATATAGACTCGGGGGGAAATCGACAGGTCCGCTGCTCTATCGAACAACATGTTCCTTTCAAGTTGGTACCCTCCATCAAAAATTATTACTCGCTGGTGACTACAGGAGACCTAGACCGTGAAGCGGTATCAGGATACAATATTACAATCACTGCTATCGACGAGGGCTCTCCGCCACTGTCTGCCTCAAAGGTTGTGCAGCTCTCCGTGTCAGACGTGAACGACAACCCGCCTTTGTTTGACGAGCAGTTGTACAGCGCCTATGTGGCTGAAAATAACAAGCCCGGCTTCTCTGTTATTTCTGTAAGGGCGACAGATCCAGACTGGCGACAGAACGGGACCGTTTTCTATTCTTTGTTGACCAGTGAGATCAGTGGTGTTCCCGTGTCCGCGTTTTTATCCATTAACGGAGACACCGGGGTGATCCATGCTGTCAGATCATTTGATTATGAGCAGTTCAGAAGCTTCAAAGTGCAGGTCGTTGCCAGAGACAACGGTTCCCCTCCACTCAGCAGCAACGTGACTGTGAGTGTGCTCATAACAGATTTGAATGATAACTCTCCGCAGATACTATATCCTGCTCCCCTGGGGAACTCCTTCATGACCGAGATGGTTCCCAAAGCAAGTCACGCGGGCTCTTTGGTTTCCAAGGTGATTGCTGTGGATGCGGACTCTGGGCAGAACGCCTGGCTATCTTATCAGATCTTGAAACCAACGGATCCAGGGCTCTTCAGCATTGGTCTCCACAGTGGAGAGATCAGGGCACAGCGGGATATCTCTGAATCTGATACTATGAAGCAGAGCCTTGTTATCTTAGTGAAAGATAACGGACAACCCCCTCTCTCTACAACCTGCTCAATATATTTACTGATTTCTGATAACTTGGCAGACGTTCCAGAGCTGAAAGATACGTCATATGAAGAGCACAGTTCAAAATTAACTTCGTATTTAATCATTTCTTTGGTTTCCGTTTCCACCTTCTTCCTGACGTTCATTATTATAATCGTGGCCGTGAGGGTGTGCCGTCGTAGAAAACCCCAACTGTTGTTTGATGGCGCTGTGGCAATTCCAAGCACATATTTTCCTCCCAACTACGCAGAAGTGGATGGAACAGGAACCCTACGCAGTTCTTACAATTATGACACTTACTTAACAACTGGCTCACGTACCAGCGACTTCAAGTTCGTCAGCTCTTACAATGACGTCACGCTGCCCACTCAGCAGACGTTGAGAGAGAGCACACATGAAGTTAATGGAGAGAAAGTGGCCACTGAAAATAGATCGAAGTGCTCAACTCTGGTAAGTAGGACTCCTTTAGTATTTATATTGAGATTTGTGCTGCCTATTTATTTTTTAAACTGTGTTTTTCCACAGACGACAGGCTGTTACGCCATTGCAGAGACTATGTTTGCCTAAACTAAAGTCTGTTTTTTGACAAAAAAGTGAACTACTGCATGCTTTTGTGCATACACGTGCGTCATAGTCTAAGTTTGTGGGGAGAAAAGCACAGAGTCATATTGAGGCCAAGTCATATTTCACAACTCTACGGCTGCGTCCATCACCTTCACTCCCCACCTCCCTTCCTCCACTCCCCCACTACCATTCCTCTCCTACCCGGAAGTATGCTAAACTTCCTGAACGTTTCGACAGTATAGAATGTACCTGACATTGCGTTTTGCGTCGAGACATTAATTAATATGTAACCATTAAGACGTAATTAATATGTAATCATTAGATTCAAAAAACAAAGATCTGTTTCCGGGGCACGGAGGAGAGGAGGTGGTAGTGGGGGAAAGGAGGGTGCATTTTTTGAGTATTGAGACGCACCCACCAAATTAAGGTTATGGTTTTTTAAAATGGTTTTAGTTTTAATGTTCTGAGTCAGTGTTGCAGCTTTAGTGTCTACCATAAACTATATATTTGGGGGATAAGGAAGAACAACCATGACATTGGTGATGCGTCAGTTGTAGTCCAGCCTTTTTAAAATCCTGTATTGAAGTGAAACATTTTTTGTAAATGATTGAATTGTATTTTCCATGTATGGGTTAAGGTTCTTCAAAACCTGTTATTTAGTTTTAAATGAAAAGTCACAGCATTTCCACTGTCAAACTATTTCAACTAACTGGAAACAAAAGTAGGCTATACATACTTGTAAGGACCAAAATAATTATGTCACCCGTCTGTATATATCGGTCAAAAAAAAGGGGTTTTGGAATTTCTTTAATTAACTCATGATGGGTTTCTTTAACTTTTCTTACCTAATATTCTTTATTAATTGATCTCGTTCTTTTAGGTAAGACATGAGCTGAGATTATTTAACACAATTTTAAATTGTGTAGTTTCTAATTGTGACTATGCTTCTCGAATGCATGTCTTCTAAGGTAGATCTATTAATGCATTCTGTCATAGGCCTTACTGTGATGAGGTAGCACATGAGTGGATACATTTTTTGCATTCTTGCGACAAGTATAATAAAAAAAGCAGTCTTTATGGGATGGCAGAGTAGTCACATTCAACACAAACAGAACGCAGGAGGGTGGCCGTTTTGTCTTGACTTTTTAAGAGTCGTTAAAACTATGATAGGCTTGTTAAAGTTACATTTGTTTAAATGTGTTGCGACCAGTGCTAAATATTAAGGTAAGATTTTTGCATCATATTTGTCAAGCTCACGATTCGATAATATGTAAAGTTATATTAGCTATATTAAAATGTTTTCGAGATTAGTTGAGGATGCCGAATATTGCTGATTTTGAGGGATGTTGTGCAACCCATTGGATTCGAATATAGACCAAAAAACACGTTAACTTACGCCTAGGCCTATTCACTTCATTTTAATCTTAAAACATAATTTCTTGTTTTTTGTATAAATTATTTGTATGGCACAATGTAACCTCAGATCTCTGCAGACAGATATCGCACAAGGAACTGTGTGCAATTTTTGAAAAAGTCAGAAAGTGTCGCTATTCACCAACTAAGCCACGTAGACGCACCACTCCGCCCACCAGTGTAATATTCAGAGGCAGTAGCCTACACTCGCTGCTACACTACAGAAAACCACCATACCACACGGACTATCGGTCTATTTTCTCTCAGTCGATTGTTTCAAAGGACTGGGATGTATTGGAATATTTCTATAGATTGAAGAAATTAATTACAGTTCGAGTTTTCTGTGGTTTAAATTTGAAGATGGGCTGCAGTGATTTTTCTCTGAACAACCTCATGCATTGTGTATTTTTCATTATTGGTATCCTGCCTACTTCGCTTGGAGATGTGAGCTATTCTATTCCGGAGGAGTTGAAACGCGGATCTATTATTGGAAATATAGCAAAAGATCTTAGTGTTGAGGTAACGAGCTTTTCTGCCCGCAAAGCCCGTATAGATAATGAAGGTAGCCGCCGACGTTATTGCGACATTAATATGAATTCTGGTGATTTGATTGTGTCGGAAAGGATTGACAGAGAAGCGCTTTGTGGACAGAAGAGTTCATGCGCCTTAAAATGTGAGCTTGTTTTGGAGAATCCTCTAGAATTACATCGTATATCGCTTAATATTCAAGATGTTAATGACAACTCACCTCAGTTTAAAAAAGACCTTATCCGGTTAGAAATGAGAGAATCGACCGTAAAAGGAGCTCGCTTCCTCTTGGATGAGGCCCACGATGCGGATATTGGAAAGAATGCGGTCCAAAGCTACACGCTACAGAAAAATGATAATTTTGTTTTGGCTGTTCATACGAACACGGATGGTGGAAGATACGGTGAGTTAGTATTAGAAAAAGAGTTGGATCGCGAAGAACAGCAGGAGGTAACATTGTTACTTACTGCAGCTGACGGAGGAACTCCACATAGATCTGGTACTGTCGTAATACACATCACTGTGCTGGATGCTAATGATAATATCCCTGTCTTCAATCAGGCCGTTTATACAGTCAGTTTGCCTGAAAATTCTCCTTTAGGTGTTGTAGTGGCTACGGTCAGCGCCACCGATGCAGATGAGGGAGCCAATGGTGAAGTGACATACGAATTCGCTCGTGTTTCGGACGAAGAAATGAAATTATTTTCGCTTGATTCCAACACTGGACAAATTAAGGTCACAGGAGCGGTAGATTTTGAAGAAGAGTCCACATATGAAATGCGAATCCAAGCCAAAGATGGGTCCGGATTGGCTTCCCTTGCTAATGTTATTATAGAAATCACTGATGTGAATGACAATGTCCCGATGATATTTCTTAAATCACTGAACAACCCAATCCTTGAGAGCGCGTTACCTGGCACAGAGGTAGGGATTATTAATATCCAGGATAAAGACTCCGGGACAAATAGACAGTTACACTGTTCCATTCAGCAAAATGTTCCTTTCAAATTAATCCCCTCGATAAAAAATTATTACTCACTTGTAACTACAGGAGAACTAGATCGTGAGTCTGTGTCTGAATATAACATTACAATTGTTGCAACTGATGAGGGCTCTCCACCTTTATCGTCCTCGAAAACTGTGCAGTTATCGGTGTCGGATGTGAATGACAACCCGCCACTATTTGATGAGCAGTCATACAGCGTCTATGTGCTTGAAAATAACAAACCCGGGTCTTCTGTTATTTCTGTGAGGGCGAAAGACCCAGACTGGAGACAGAACGGCACAATGTTCTATTCTCTGTTGTCCGGTGAAGTCAGTGGAGTTTCTATGTCTTCATTTGTATCAATTAACGGAGACACCGGGGTGATCCATGCTGTCAGATCATTTGATTATGAGCAGTTCAGAAGCTTCAAAGTGCAGGTGGTTGCCAGAGACAACGGTTCTCCTCCACTCAGCAGCAACGTGACTGTGAGTGTGTTCATAACAGATGAGAATGATAACTCGCCACAGATACTATATCCTGCTCCCCTGGGGAACTCCTTCATGACCGAGATGGTCCCCAAAGCTGCTCAGGCGGGCTCCCTGGTTTCCAAGGTGATCTCTGTTGATGCAGACTCTGGACAGAACGCATGGCTGTCCTATCAGATTGTGAAATCGACTGATCCGGGACTTTTCCAAATTGGTCTCCACAGTGGAGAGATCAGAACGCAGCGCGACATTTCTGAATCGGACACCATGAAACAGAACCTTGTCATCTCAGTAACGGATAATGGCCGTCCCTCTCTCTCTACAACATGCACTGTATATTTATTAATTTCAGATAACTTGGCAGAAGTTCCGGAACTGAAAGATATGTTTTTTGAGGAAAACAATTCCAAATTAACTTCATATTTGATCATCGCACTGGTCTCCGTCTCTACCTTTTTCCTTACTTTCATTATTTTAATTGTAACCGTGAGGTTTTGCAGAAGACGAAAACCAAGATTGTTGTTTGACGGCGCAGTGGCCATTCCCAGTGCTTATTTCCCGCCTAACTACTCGGATGTCGAGGGCGCAGGAACTTTACGGAGTTCTTACAATTATGACACGTACTTAACGACTGGCTCGCGAACCAGTGACTTCAACTTCGTCAGAGCTTACAACGATGGCACGACTCCCATTGGTCAGACTTTGAAACGGAGTCCAAATGAAACCACTGTGGAGAAAGAATTCACTGAGGCCGGGTCTAAATTCGCAACTCTGGTAAATCTATTTTATTCATATTTCTGCTCAAAATGGTCAGTTTATGTGTTCTTCTAATGTGTGCTACACATTGGTGGTTGAGGCGAGTTTCCCCCTCATCGTTGGAAGTGTCCTTGAGTTTATTGAAAGCGCATGTAAATAAAATATATAATAGGCTACCACTTGTTAAATCTTAGTACTAAACAAATATTTTTCTCAGTATTTATTTGGTTAAAATTATTTTAACGTGGAAGTTGACGGTAAACAAATATGAAGTATTTAACATCTGTGGCCGGTTTACGCACAGGCTTAGTTGCAATTAAAGGGTTTCAAAATGGGATCTGTCTTGGGAATATGTGTAGGCTTGTTCACATTTACACATTCAGATTGGATTAGAATATTAATTGATCATCAGTCTGAATATTATTTCCTTTTGCAATGTACACAGTCCTAATCTAAGTTTAATCCTATTTACGTTCTGTTTAGTCATAGTTGGACGTAAACTGTTTCAAAGTTGTTTTAGAATGATGGCATTGGCATCGTTTTATTTGTACTGGTCAATTAAAGGATACGGTGCTCCTCGTCGCTCCATGTTCTGCTGTGTATGGAAGTATTTGTTGGGGTTTGGTGGTGCGAAATGTAAATACCTCACCTCGCCTTTAGAAATGTATCATACACATTATATTATTAATTTTATATTTAAACATTTCTAAATCATATACCATTCTGATTTGAATTCCACGACCCCTAGACCCTCGATATACAATATTTAGGAACTTTGGACGCTTCAGTTTGTGGCCTTGCCCCTTCACAAACGCTGTAGAAAATGCTCACAATTTGTGTTGCCTTGATGTCGGGGTTGCATTTTCATTATTTATAAAACAACAATGAGAGATTGTGGCTGCATTTTATTTTTTTTAAAAGTAAAAGAAAAGAGATGGATCTCAAAACTTGAAGACAGATTAAATGAACGCTTTCCTGATTTGTTAGCCCACCGGTTCATTTGTTTTATCAACACGCCTTATCCAGTATGCTCTGGCCTTTTTCGGTCATTGGCAGGATGCTGCTGTTATTCACAGGCTTGTATGACTACTTCCACGCTAGAAAATAATTCTGACCTTGTTCCTTAAAGCAATTCAAGCGTCAGAAACGTCATAATTGCATTTAACATCCACGTTCAAAATGCGCAATGGTTAGTATAGAAATGTCAGAAGATATGTATCAGGAAACAAGTCCACGTGATAAAAAAATAAATAAAAAAAGTTTCACATTAAAGTACACTCATAATCTTATATAATACTAATTCACTTGCCAAGTTCGATGCATTTCAATGTGTTTGTTATCTGCAGTTTTAACAATTTACTCAGAGCGTCGCTATTCACCAGCTAAGGGATGTAAGATGCACGTCTCCGCCCGCTAGTATAATATTCATACGCAGACGACTCTATACAGCACCAGAAAGTCGTACCATTCGGAATGTGTACCACATCCTTTTTTTCAGTTCATTATTTTAGGGGAACGGAATCTCATCGTGTGGAATATTTCTTAAGTTTGATGGACTAAATTACAGTGCCAATTCTATATAGTGTCCAAGATGGCCCATAATGGATTCTCTGCGAGCAGCCTCGTCTGCTGTTTGGTTTTATTTCTTTTCTCCCTGCCTGCTTCCTTTGGAGATGCGAGCTATTCCATTCCGGAGGAGATGAAACGGGGGTCTGTTATTGGGAATATAGCAAAGGATCTCGGTGTGGATGTTCAAAAGCTGCCTCATCGTAAAGCCCGCTTAAATAATGAAGATAGCAGCCGATGCTATTGCGACATTAATCTGAATTCTGGTGATTTATTTGTTTCTGAAAGGATTGACAGAGAAGCGCTTTGTGGACTGAAGGCTTCGTGCGCTTTAAAATGTGAGCTTGTGTTGGAGAATCCGCTGGAATTACATCGTGTATTGCTTCATATTGACGATATTAATGACAACTCGCCGCAGTTCACCAATGATTTTATTAAGTTAGAAATAGGAGAATCGGCAGATAAAGGCGCCCGCTTCCCATTAGATGAGGCCCACGACGCGGATATAGCACAGAACGCGGTCCAAAGCTACACATTACAAAGGAATGATCATTTTTCATTGACTGTTCATACAAATACAGCTGGAGGAAAATACGGTGAATTGGTATTAGAAAAAGAGCTGGACCGTGAAGAACAACAAGAGGTTACATTATTACTTACTGCTGCTGACGGAGGGACTCCGCAGAGATCTGGTACTGTAGTTGTGCACATCACTGTGGTGGATGCTAATGATAATATTCCTGTGTTTAGTCAGGACGCGTATAAGGTCAGTCTGCCAGAAAATTCTCCTTTAGGCACTGTTGCGGTTACAGTCAGCGCCACTGATGCAGACGAAGGACCTAATGGCGATGTAACGTATGAATTTGGTCGTGTTCCGGGTCAAGTAAAGAAACTATTTACCCTAGACCACAAAACAGGACAGATTACAGTGAATGGGCAAATAGATTTTGAAGTGGAGTCAAACTATGAAATACGGATTCAAGCAAAAGACGGCTCAGGTTCAGTTTCTTATTCCACGGTTAATATAGAAATCACGGATGTGAATGACAACGCCCCTACAATATTTCTGAAATCTCTGAACAATCCCATTCCTGAGAATGTGTTTCCTGGAACGGACGTGGGCATCATTAATGTCCATGATAAAGATTCCGGAGCAAATCGACAAGTGAGTTGCTCTATTCAACAAAATGTTCCTTTCAAGTTAGTACCCTCCATCAAAAATTATTACTCGCTGGTAACTACAGGAGAACTCGACCGTGAGGTTCTGTCTGAATATAACATCACAATTGTTGCAACCGATGAGGGCTCTCCACCATTATCGTCCTCGAAAACTGTGCAGTTATCGGTATCGGATGTGAATGACAACCCGCCACTATTTGATGAGCAGTCATACAGCGTCTATGTGCTTGAAAATAACAAACCCGGGTCTTCTGTTATTTCTGTAAGGGCGAAAGACCCAGACTGGAGACAGAACGGCACAATGTTCTATTCTCTGTTGTCCGGTGAAGTCAGTGGAGTTTCTATGTCTTCATTTGTATCAATTCATGGAGACACCGGGGTGATCCATGCTGTCAGATCATTTGATTATGAGCAGTTCAGAAGCTTCAAAGTGCAGGTGGTTGCTAGAGACAACGGTTCTCCTCCACTCAGCAGCAACGTGACTGTGAATGTGTTCATTACGGATGAGAATGATAACTCTCCACAGATACTATATCCTGCTCCTCTCGGGAACTCTTTTATGACCGAAATGGTCCCCAAAGCTGCTCAGGCGGGCTCCCTGGTTTCCAAGGTGATCTCTGTGGATGCAGACTCTGGACAGAACGCATGGCTGTCCTATCAGATCGTGAAATCGACTGATCCGGGACTTTTTAAAATTGGTCTCCACAGTGGAGAGATCAGAACGCAGCGCGACATTTCTGAATCGGACACCATGAAACAGAACCTTGTTATCTCAGTAACGGATAATGGCCGTCCCTCTCTCTCTACAACGTGTGCTGTATATTTATTAATTTCAGATAACTTGGCAGAAGTTCCGGAACTGAAAGATATGTTTTTTGAGGAAAACAATTCCAAATTAACTTCATATTTGATCATCGCACTGGTCTCCGTCTCTACCTTTTTCCTTACTTTCATTATTTTAATTGTAACCGTGAGGTTTTGCAGAAGACGAAAACCAAGATTGTTGTTTGACGGCGCAGTGGCCATTCCCAGTGCTTATTTCCCGCCTAACTACTCGGATGTCGAGGGCGCAGGAACTTTACGGAGTTCTTACAATTATGACACGTACTTAACGACTGGCTCGCGAACCAGTGACTTCAACTTCGTCAGAGCTTACAACGATGGCACGACTCCCATTGGTCAGACTTTGAAACGGAGTCCAAATGAAACCACTGTGGAGAAAGAATTCACTGAGGCCGGGTCTAAATTCACAACTCTGGTAAATCTATTTTATTCATATTTCTGCTCAGAATGGTCAGTTTCTGTGTTCTTCTAATGTGTGCTACACTTTGGTGGTGGTTGAGGCGAGTTTCCCCCTCATCATTGTAAGTGTCTTGAGTTTCTTGAAAGCGCATGCAAATAAAATGTATAATAGGATGTACACCTGTTAAATCATGGTACTAAACAAATATATTTCTCAGTATTTATTTGGTTAAAATTATTTTCACGTGGAAGTTGACGGTATATACTTAAACAAATATGAAGTATTTAACATCTGTGGCCGGTTTACGCACAGGCTTAGTTGCAATTAAAGGTTTTCAAAATGGGAGCTGTCTTGGGGATATGTGTCGGCATTCAGATTGGATTTGAATATTAATTGATCATCAGACTGAATATATATTTTTTGCGATGTACACAGTGCGAATCTAAATTTAATCGTACCTATTTCGAGTCTGTTTAGTCATAGTTGGACGTAAACTGTTTCAAAGTTGATGGCATTGGTTGGCATCGTTTTATTTGTACTGGTCAATGAAAGGATAGGGTGCTCCTCATCGCTTCATGTTCTGTTCTGTATGGAAGTATTTATTGGTGTTTGGTGGTGCGAAATGTAAATACCTCACCTCGCCTTTAGAAATGTATCATCTAAATTATATTATTAATTTTATATTTGAACATTTCTAAATCATATACCACCCTGATTTGAATTTCATATCTAGATCCGATAGACAATATTTAGGAAGTTTCAGGAAGTTTCAGGTAGTCGACTTTCCTCCTCACAAACGCTATAGAAAATGCTTAATATTTGTGTTGCCTTGATGTTGGTGTTGCATTTTTAATTATTTATAAAACCATCATGAGAGATTGTGGTTGCATTTTTATGATTTACAAAGGTTAAATAAAATAGATGGATCTCAAAACTTGAAGACAGATTAAATGAACGCTTTGCTGATTTGATTAGCCCACCGTTTCATTTGTTTTATCAACACGCCTTATCCAATATGCTCTGGCCTTTTTGGATTATTGGCAGGACCCTGTTGTTAATAATTGCATTTAACAACATCCATGTTCAATATGCGCGATGGTAGTCTAGAACTATGTCAGAAGACATTTATCCGGAAAACTTTTTAAGTTTAACATTAAAGTACACTCATCATCTTATATAATACTAATTCACTTGCCAAATTTGATGCATTTCAAGGTGTGTGTTATCTGCAATTTTTAAAATTTGCTCAGAGCGTCGCTATTTACCAGCTAAGGGATGTAATCTGCACGTCTCCACCCGCTCGTATAATATTACAGTGCAGTGAATATTCAGACGCAGGCGACTCGATACAGCACCAGAAAGTCGTACCATTCGGAATGTGTACCACATATTCTTTTTTCAGTTCATTATTTTAGGGGAACGGAATCTCATCGTGTGGAATATTTCTTAAGTTTGATGGACTAAATTACAGTGCCAGTTCTATACAGTGTCCAAGATGGCCCATAATGGATTCTCTGCGAGCAGCCTCTGTTTGGTTTTCTTTCTTTTCTCCCTGCCTGCTTCCTTTGGAGATGCGAGCTATTCCATTCCGGAGGAGATGAAACGGGGGTCTGTTATTGGGAATATAGCAAAGGATCTCGGTGTGGATGTTCAAAAGCTGCCTCATCGTAAAGCCCGCATAGATAATGAAGATAGCAGCCGATGCTATTGCGACATTAATCTGAATTCTGGTGATTTAATTGTTTCTGAAAGGATTGACAGAGAAGCGCTTTGTGGACTGAAGGCTTCGTGCGCTTTAAAATGTGAGCTTGTGTTGGAGAATCCGCTGGAATTACATCGTATATTGCTTCATATTGACGATATTAATGACAACTCGCCGCAGTTCACAAATGATTTTATTAAGATAGAAATACGAGAATCGGCAGATAAAGGCGCCCACTTCCCATTAGATGAGGCCCACGACGCGGATATAGCACAGAACGCGGTCCAAAGCTACACATTACAAAGGAATGAACATTTTTCATTGACTGTTCATACAAATACAGCTGGAGGAAAATACGGTGAATTGGTATTAGAAAAAGAGCTGGACCGTGAAGAACAGCAGGAGGTTACATTATTACTTACTGCTGCTGACGGAGGGACTCCGCAGAGATCTGGTACTGTAGTTGTGCACGTCACTGTGCTGGATGCTAACGATAATATTCCCGTGTTTAGCCAGGACGCGTATAAAATCAGATTGACTGAAAATTCTCCTTTAGGCACTGTTGTGGTTACAGTCAGCGCCACTGATGCAGATGAGGGACCTAATGGCGATGTAACTTATGAATTTGGTCGTGTTCCGGGTCAAGTAAAGAAACTATTTGCCCTAGACCGCAAAACAGGACAGATTGCAGTGAATGGGCAAATAGATTTTGAAGAGGAGTCAAACTATGAAATACGAATTCAGGCAAAAGACGGCTCAGGTTTAGTCTCTTATTCCACGGTTAATATAGAAATCACGGATGTGAATGACAACGCCCCTAAAATCTTTCTGAAATCTCTGAACAATCCCATTCCTGAGAATGTGTTTCCTGGAACGGAAGTGGGCATCATTAATGTCCAGGATAAAGATTCCGGAGCAAATCGACAAGTAAGTTGCTCTATTCAACAAAATGTTCCTTTCAAGTTAGTACCCTCCATAAAAAATTACTACTCGCTGGTAACTACAGGAGAACTCGACCGTGAGGTTCTGTCTCAATATAACATTACAATTATTGCAACTGACGAGGGCTCACCACCCTTATCGTCCTCGAAAACAGTGCAGCTGTCTGTGTCGGATGTGAATGACAATCCGCCTATATTTAATGAGCAGTCGTACAGCGTCTATGTGGCTGAAAATAACAAACCGGGCACCTCTGTTATTTCTGTTACGGCCAGAGATCCGGACTGGAGGCAGAACGGCACAGTGTCCTATTCTCTGTTGTCCAGCGAGGTCAGCGGTGTTCCAGTATCCTCATTTTTATCAATTAACGGAGACACCGGTGTGATACACTCCGTCAGATCATTTGATTATGAGCAGATCAGAAGCTTCAAAATGCAGGTGGTTGCCAGAGACAACGGTTCTCCTCCACTCAGCAGCAACGTGACTGTGAGTGTGTTCATAACAGATGAGAATGATAACTCTCCACAGATATTATACCCTGCTACACAAGGGAACTCTTTCATGACAGAGATGGTCCCCAAAACTGCTTACGCTGGATCTCTGGTTTCCAAGGTGATCGCTGTGGACCCAGACTCTGGACAGAATGCATGGCTGTCTTATCAGATTGTAAAATCGACTGATCCGGGACTTTTCACCATTGGTCTCCACAGCGGAGAGATCAGGGCGCAGCGGGACATTTCACAGCTTGACTCCATGAAGCAGAATCTTGTCGTTTCAGTGAAAGATAACGGGAGACCTGCTCTCTTTACAACATGCGCAGTGTATTTGCTCATTTCAGATAACTTGGCGGAAGTTCTGGACTTGAAAGACAACTCGTATGACGAGACCAATTCCAAATTAACTTCATATTTAATCATCGCATTGGTCTCCGTTTCCACCTTCTTTCTGACGTTCATTATTCTCACCGTGGCCGTGAGGTTTTGCTACAGAAGGAAACCCAGACTGTTTGACGGCGCAGTGGCCATTCCCAGCGGATATTTCCCTCCCAACTACGCAGAGGTGGAGGGCGCTGGGACTCTTCGTAGCTGCTACAACTATGACACATATTTAACCGCTGGTTCGCGTACCAGCGACTTCAAGTTCGTCACCAATGACATCATAACTTCCGCAGATCAGACCATGAAGACGAGTCCTAATGAAACAAGTGTTGAAAGTGACATCACTGGGCCTGGATACAAATGCTCAACCCTGGTAAATCCATTTTAATTGTGTTTTATGCTCATAATATTTTCTCTCCTGTGCAGTAGCCTACTTATTTGGGATATATACATTGATTGTCTCTTTCACGATACGGGTTTGGTTGTAGTTTAGTCGACATTTAATGCGATTGAAGTGTCTTCCCTTTAGTGCATGGGGTGTTCAATCGTATCCGGAAAGGGTGTTTGATTTAGAGAATTCGAAAAAAGGCGCAACACTTGCTCGTTGGAAAAATAGAAAAATGTTTTATTGGTTAAAACCTGACGTGTCGGCCGCCATGGCCTTCATCACATCGGATCAATCAGATGTGATTTAGCCCAGCACCTGATTGTACTGATCAAGCTTTTGATTGAACACTACGAATAGTTAATTCGTTGAATCAGGTGTCGTAGTGCTGGATTAAAACAATAACCTGCACGCATACTGGCCCTTTTCAGATAAGACTGGACTTTCCTGGTTTAGTATGTACTTTATGTATTTAGGTACACATTTGATCTCAATATTAATAGATTTTCACAGATTTTTCTATTTTGTACAATGTCACGACACGTCTCTTCATACAAATTTTTGTCGCGTTGTTTGTCAGGGGTATTAGGTGTTGTATTTTTCGTATTTTAATCGTTTAAAAATAATATCCAACAAAACATTTTTATAATTTAAAGAACATGTCTATAATATGTATTTTTAACCTTCAGAATTGTCATGGACTGCATGCATTGCACGTGGGATTGACAACGCGCGAAACCACATTGCCAGTATGCCATTTCTATTTTTCTTTTAAGTGTGAGGGTTTTGTAAGCATTTACTAAAACTAATGAAAACACAGTTAATTACGATGGAAACTAAAACTACACTACTAATGCTTTTAATTTCCCTAATTAAATTATCTGACTGAACTCAATACAAAATAGATGCACTAGTGTGGTTTGAAGTATTTGGGGAAATGCAGGCTTCATGCCTGTCCTGCAGTTTTTAGAAAGTACTCAGAGTGTCGCTATTCACTAACGAAGGGACGTTATACGGACATCTCCACCCACTATTGTAATATTCAGAATTAGGAGACCAATTCCTGCTCCGCAGAAACCCTTTCTGTGTGTATATTTCTTTCGGGAAACGGGGCGTCATCGCATAATAGTTCTGCAGATTTAACGTTTGTACAATTCGAAATCTCTTTCGGTTTAGATTCGAGCATGATCGACAGGATAATTTCAGTGGACCGCTTGACGTGCTGTTTGTTTCTCGTTCTTTTCTCCCTGCCTGCTTGCGTTGGAGATACTAGCTATTCCATTGCGGAGGAGATGAAACACGGATCTGTTATTGGGAATATAGCGAAGGATCTTGGCCTGGATGTTCAAAGCCTGTCTGGTCGCAAAGCCCGCGTAGATACTGAAGGTAGTCGCCGACGTTATTGCGACATTAATCTGAATTCTGGGGATTTGATTGTGTCTGAAAGGATTGACAGAGAAGCGCTTTGTGGACAGAAGGCTTCATGCGCTTTAAAATGTGAGCTTGTTTTGGAGAACCCTCTGGAATTACATCGTATATCACTTCATATTCAAGACATTAATGATAATTCGCCACAATTTGGAACGAATACAATTATCCTGGAAATAGGAGAATCTGCATATAAAGGAGCCCGATTCCTCCTCGACGAGGCCCACGATGCGGATATAGGACAAAACGCGGTCCAAAGCTACACACTACAAAGAAACAATCATTTTGTTTTGGCTGTTCATACGAATGCAGACGGGGGGAAATACGGTGAGTTAGTGTTAGAAAAAGAACTGGACCGTGAAGAACAGCAAGAGGTTAAATTATTACTTACTGCGGCTGATGGAGGAACTCCTCAGAAAACCGGTACTGTAGTTATTCACATCACTGTACTGGATGCTAATGATAATATTCCTGTTTTTAGCCAGGCCGTTTATAAAGTCAGTCTGCCTGAAAATTCTCCTTCAGGTGCCATAGTTGTAACAGTCAGTGCCACTGATGCAGATGACGGAGCAAATGGTGAAGTGACGTACGATTTTGGCCGTGTTTCAGAAGAAGTTAATAAATTATTCTCGCTCGACCGTAAAACGGGAGAGATAAGGCTGAAAGGATCCATTGATTTTGAAGAAGAGTCAAATTATGAAATGCGAGTGCAAGCAAAAGATGGCGCAGGGTTGGCTTCACATACGAAAGTGGTTATAGAAATCACTGATGAGAATGACAATGCCCCTGAGATATTTATGAAATCCCTAAGCAATCCCATTCACGAGAATGTACGACCTGGCACAGAAGTGGGCATCATTAATGTCCAGGATAAAGATTCAGGTGCAAATCAGCAGATCCGCTGCTCCGTTCAAAAAGGTGTTCCTTTCAAGTTACTGCCGTCCATCAAAAATTATTACTCACTGGTAACTACAGGAGAACTAGACCGTGAGGCTGTGTCTGAATATAACATTACAATTGTTGCAACTGACGAGGGCTCTCCACCATTATCGTCTTCAAAAACTGTGCAGTTATCTGTATCGGATGTGAATGACAACCCGCCTGCATTTGAGGAGCAGTCGTACAGCGCCTATGTGCCTGAAAATAACAAACCCGGCACCTCTGTCATATCTGTAAGGGCCAGAGACCCAGACTGGAGGCAGAATGGGACCGTGTACTATTCTCTTTTGTCCGGTGAAGTCAGTGGAGTCCCTGTATCTTCGTTTATTTCCATTCACGGAGACACCGGTGTGATCCATGCTGTCAAATCATTTGATTATGAGCAGTTCAGAAGCTTCAAAATGCAGGTGGTTGCCAGAGACAACGGTTCCCCTCCACTCAGCAGTAACGTGACTGTGAGTGTGTTCATAACCGATGAGAATGATAACTCTCCACAAATACTATATCCTGCTCCATCAAGGAACTTATTCATGACCGAGATGATCCCCAAAGCTGCTCAGGCGGGCTCCCTGGTTTCCAAGGTGATCTCTGTGGATGCAGACTCTGGACAGAACGCCTGGCTGTCCTATCAGATCGTGAAATCGACTGATCCAGGGCTCTTCGCCATTGGTCTCCACAGTGGAGAGATCAGGACGCAGCGGGACATTTCTGAATCGGACACAATGAAACAAAACCTTGTCATCTCAGTGACAGATAACGGAGGCCCCCCTCAATCGACAACATGCTCTGTATACTTACTGATTTCAGATAATTTGGCAGAAGTTCCAGAGCTGAAGGATGTATCTTATGATGAAAGCAATTCAAAAATAACTTCGTATTTGATAATCGCACTGGTCTCCGTCTCCACTTTTTTCCTTACTTTCATTATTCTTATTGTTTCCATTAAGTTTTGCCGTAGACAAAAACCCAGACTGTTGTTTGACGGCGCAGTGGCCATTCCCAGTGCATGTCTCCCTCCCAATTACGCAGAGATGGAAGGAGCAGGAACCCTACGTAGTTCTTACAATTATGACACGTACTTGACAACTGGCTCGCGCACGAGCGACTTCAAGTTTCTCAGCTCCTACCAGGATGCCACAATGCCCTCCGGTCAGACCCTGAAGCGGAGTCCAATTGCGAGAAATGACTTCCCAGAGGTTGAATCTAAATGCGCAACACTGGTAAATATAAGTTATTGTTTGTTTCTGCTCATAATTCTTCCGTTCTGTTATTTTCATCTACTTCTTGTTAATTGCATTTACTAAAGTCAATAAGCCTATATTTATCAGTCTTTATTTTAATTACAAATATTTATACTTGATTTCTACAGGCAAGCCTATGTTTGAATTCATAAACGTTTGCGCAAATGCTTAGTTATGGTTGAATTTGTTTTAAAGCAACGGGGGAAACTGTATTTTGATTATGTACAGGTATTTTTGCGTTCAGATTAGATTTTAGTAGTCATTGTATTTTCTGTGCAATGTTTTTTGCACCGTGCTAATCCATAAAATGAGTTTGTGCTTATTCTCGTGTTGTTCCGTAACAGTGGCAGTGAACCGTTTCATAGTTGTTTTACAGTGAATTATTTTACAGTCACGTTATTAATAATAGACACTGCATGTATAAAGTGTAAATCATATCTATTTTCTGCAGATTAGTTATAGAATTATGGGCTACGGCGATTTGTGGTGCGAAATGTAATTACGTTATACCACGTGTTTAATATGTTATATACATTATATGACACACTTTACATATATTTTCTAAAACGTATACCAGTCTGTTTCGAATTACAAGACATTGCTTAGCCTTGGTATGAGATATTAAATTCAAGAATTTTCAAAAACTATATTCCAAACTACTGATTTTTGTTTCTCCAATGAGGTTCCACATTTTTATTGCTTTGTTTTGTCCTTTCAGTGTGTTCAAAACTTTGGAAATTGCCATTGCATTTCTATTCTGGTTTTTAATACAATACGTTAATATAAAGACTGTGGATATGGATACCCACATTTACAGACATGTCGATGAACTTTCCCTCATTTTAAACACCCCGATAAATGTCTTTCATCAATAGCCCTTCTCCAGTATATACTAGCGTCTGTGCAGTTATTTTCAGAAGTGCCCTTATGTTAAGCACTCTTTGTGATTGTATGTATGCTATAGTTCTTTATCAATTAAGCTTGTTACGTCAGTAATTGCTTGTACCATTACTCTTGAAAAATTTCCGGTGGTTGAGTGTATACGTTAAAGGCGCACAATACGTTTTTGACCCAAATTCTTCAGAAATTATGTTTTGTGTTTTATGCGTTTAAACGGTTATAATTTCGTATTTTAAGTGCAGTTTTAGAAATGTACTCACAGTGTCGCCATTCAACAGCTGAGACACTATTTATACGCGCCTCCCACAAGTGTAATATTAAAAAGGAGGCGACTCGATTTTACACCACAGAAAAGCATCTTGGGAATGCAGCTTGGATCGGTTTCCTTTCAGTTTATGTATTATGTTTAGAGGAACTGAATCTCTTATTGAGGGATATTTCTGTGGATTGAATCACTGAATAACGGATTTTATTGTGGCTCATGCTTCAGGATGATCTGTATTGGATTCTCTGGGAGCAGCCTCGTCTGCTGTTTGGTTTTCTTTCTTTTCTCCCTGCCTGCTTCCATTGGAGATGCGAGCTATTCCATTCCGGAGGAGATGAAACGCGGGTCTGTTATTGGAAATATAGCAAAAGATCTGGGTTTGGATGTTCAAAGCCTGTCTGGTCGCAAAGCCCGCGTAGATACTGAAGGTAGTCGCCGACGTTATTGCGATATTAACCTGAATTCTGGTGATTTGATTGTGTCTGACAGAATTGACAGAGAAGCGCTTTGTGGACAGAAGGCTTCATGCGCTTTAAAATGTGAGCTTGTGTTGGAGAATCCTCTGGAATTACATCGTATATTGATTCTTATCAACGATATTAATGACAACTCCCCGCAGTTTGCTAATGATGTCATTAAACTAGAAATTAGAGAATCGGTGGTTAAAGGCTCTCGCTTCCCATTAGATGAGGCCCACGACGCGGATATAGGACAGAATGCGGTCCAGAGCTACACACTACAAAGGAATGATAATTTTGTACTGGCAATGAATAAAAATACAGTTGGAGGAAAATACGGTGCGTTAGTATTAGAAAAAGAGCTAGATCGTGAAGAACAGCATGATGTAACCTTATTACTTACTGCGGCTGATGGAGGGACTCCTCAGAGATCTGGTACAGTAGCAATTCACGTCACAGTGCTTGACGCTAATGATAATATTCCCGTGTTTAGCAAAGACGTGTATAAAGTCAGTCTTTCTGAAAATTCTCCTGTAGGTACTTTAGTGGTTACAGTGAGCGCCACTGATGCCGACGAGGGAGCTAATGGTGATGTGACGTATGAATTTGGCCGTGTTCCGGATGAAGTTAAGAAATTGTTTTCACTCGATCGCAAAACTGGACAGATTAAAGTCAACGAGCCAATCAATTTCGAAGAACAGTCCAACTATGAAATGCGAATTCAAGCGAAAGACGGATCGGGTTTAGCTTCTTATTCCTCCGTTAACATAGAAATCACTGATATGAATGACAACGCCCCCGAGATATTTCTGAAATCTCTGGCCAATCCCATCCCAGAAAATGTGTTACCTGGAACAGAAGTGGGCATCATTAATGTCCAGGATAAAGATTCCGGGGCAAATCGACAGGTACGCTGCTCCATTCAACAAAATGTTCCTTTCAAGTTAGTGCCCTCTATCAAAAATTATTACTCATTGGTGACCACAGGGGAACTCGACCGTGAGATTGTGTCTGAATATAACATTACAATTATTGCAACTGACGAGGGTTCTCCACCATTATCGTCCTCAACAACTGTGCAGTTATTTATGTCTGATGTGAATGACAATCCGCCTATTTTTGATGAGCAGTCATACAGCGTCTATGTGGCTGAAAATAACAAACCCGGGTCTTCTGTTATTTCTGTAAGGGCGAGAGACCCAGACTGGAGACAGAACGGCACAGTGTTCTATTCGCTGTTGTCTGGAGAGCTCAGTGGTGTTTATATGTCCTCGTTTTTAACTATTAACGGAGACACCGGGGTGATCCATGCTGTCAAATCATTTGATTATGAGCAGTTCAGAAGCTTCAAAGTGCAGGTGGTTGCCAGAGACAACGGTTCCCCTCCTCTCAGCAGCAACGTGACTGTGAGTGTGTTCATAACAGATGAGAACGATAACTCTCCGCAGATATTATACCCTGTCGCACAAGGTAATTCCTTTATGACCGAGATTGTACCAAAAGTAACTTACGCGGGATCCCTGCTCTCCAAGGTGATCGCTGTGGATCCAGACTCTGGACAGAACGCATGGCTGTCTTATCAGATCGTGAAATCGACTGATTCGGGACTTTTCACCATTGGTCTCCACAGCGGAGAGATCAGGGCGCAGCGGGACATTTCTCAGTCTGATGTCATGAAGCAGAACCTTGTTGTTTCAGTGAGAGATAGCGGAACGCCTGCGCTTTCTACAACATGCGCAGTGCATTTGCTAATTTCAGATAACTTGGCGGAAGTTCCGGAGCTGAAAGATATATCACATGAGGAGAACAATTCCAAATTAACTTCATATTTAATCATCGCCCTGGTATCAGTTTCCACCTTTCTCCTGACGTTCATCATTCTCATTGTGGCTGTGAGATCTTTCCGTCGAAGAAACCCCAGACTGATTGACGGCGCAGTGGCCATTCCCAGCGCATATTTCCCTCCCAACTACGCAGAGGTGGAGGGCGCAGGAACTCTTCGTGGCTCCTACAACTATGACACATATTTAACAACTGGTTCGCGAACCAGCGACTTCAAGTTCGTCACCTCTTACAATGATGTCATACCTCCAGCAGATCATACCATAAAGAGGAGTACTACAAATGAAAACAGTGGCACGATAGACATCACCGGGTCTGAATCAAAATGCCAAACTCTGGTAAATATATTTTACTTTTACGTGCTCATAATTCTGCATTCCATGCTCATTATTTAATCATACATGAGCATACACGTGCAGCATTGGTTGTAATTAAATTTTTAAAGCGATTGAAATCCTCTTCCAACGGGAGTTTACTATATATTACGCATTGAAATTAAAATTTGATCCACTGGATCTGATTACTGGACTATCAATGATTTTCACTTTTTAGTTTCTACAATGCTTGCGTACAAGTCACTACTTCAAAGGTCAAATTTGTTGTGTTGTTTCTCAAGTGATGTCTCGTTTAGCCTTAGTACCAGCTTTCATAGCGGGCTGTGGATGCAGTGAAATGCGTCATAATTTGGTCAATCTCTGTTGTTTAAGCGACAAAGCGGTTTGTTGTGTCTTTGTGGTACATGCGCAATACATTCAAATTACTTGTTCTTGACCATATTATATATCTATATTTTACTTAACAAAATATGTTTTGTATTTAAATGTTTTCTTACTCGTATCCAATTGAGCGTATTAATAATTACAAGAGATATATTAGTCTTTCTGTAAGATATTTGGCTTAAAAGTTATGATTTGCATGGCTATTATGACTACGTGCGTACAATCAATTAACGTGTCAATTAACAGGTAACCCTGTCGCCAGTAAACATAGTTAATGGAATTAATTCCTGTTGGGGGTTTGTGCAGTTTCAGTATGTTGCAAAGTATACTTTAACATATTTCATTTATTTAAATAAATGACTAGCACAGTTAATTACAATGCACTTAAACTACTGTTCAACATGAGCTCATGCGTGTGGTATTCCAAGTTACATCATCTGCATCGATTGTAAAATAAATGCACTTGTGAGGCACGAAGTATTTGAACAATAAAGCAATTCGTGTTCTTTGCAGTTTTATAATAGTACGCAGAGTGTCGCTATTCACCAGCTGAGGGATGGTATATGGACCTTCCCACCCACTAGTGTAATATTCAGGAGCAGTGGACCGCTTCTGCACGGCAGAAAACCATCGTACCACACTATCGATATATTTTCTTTCCATTTGTATTTCTGTTTGGGGGAATCGGAGCTGTTGCACGTGCTGTGCAATATATCTTCTGATTTAAGGATCGAATTCAAGTACGAATTTTCTGTGATTTACATGTGAATATGATCTACAAAAGAATCTCGGTGAACAGCCTGACGTGCTGTTTGTTTCTCGTTCTTTTATACCTCCCTGCTAGCTTTGGAGATTTGAGCTATTCTGTTCCGGAAGAAATGAAAGTCGGATCTGTTATTGGGAATATAGCGAAGGATCTTGGTGTGGATGTTAAGCACCTCTTTTCTCGCAGAGCCCGAGTAGATACAACAAGCAGCCGCCGACGTTACTGCGACATTAATCTGAATTCTGGTGATTTGATTGTCTCTGAAAGGATTGACAGAGAAGCGCTTTGTGGACAAAAGGCTTCATGCGTTTTAAACGGTGAGCTTGTGCTGGCGAATCCTCTGGAATTACATCGTATATCGCTTCATATTCAAGACATTAATGACAATTCTCCACAATTCGGAATTGATGTTATTACACTGGAAATAGGAGAATCTGCGTTAAAGGGATCTCTATTCCTTTTAGATGAGGCCCACGATGCGGATATAGGACACAACACGGTCCAAAGCTACACACTACAAAGGAATGATTATTTTGATTTGGCTGTTCATACAAATACAGACGGAGGAAAATACGGTGAATTAGTGTTAGAAAAAGAGCTGGATCGTGAAGAACAGCAGGGTGTTACATTGTTACTTACTGCGGCTGATGGAGGGACTCCTCAGAAAACCGGTACTGTTGTTATTCACGTCACTGTGCTGGATGCTAACGATAATATTCCTGTGTTTAGCCAGGCCATTTATAAAGTGAGTCTGCCTGAAAATTCCCCTTTAGGTGCACTAGTGGCATCAGTAAGCGCCACCGATGCAGACGATGGAGCAAACGGCGAAGTAACGTATGATTTCGGCCGTGTATCAGATGAAGTCAATAAATTGTTTTCGCTCGATCGTAAAAAAGGAGAGATTCGACTGAAAGGACTCATTGATTTTGAAGAAGAGTCCAGTTATGAAATGCGAGTGCAAGCAAAAGATGGTGCAGGGTTGGCTTCTCATACTAAAGTAATTATAGAAATCACTGATGTGAATGACAATGCCCCTGAGATATTCATTGAATCTCTGAGGAATCCAATTTCCGAGAATGCGCAACCTGGCACAGAGGTGGGCATCATCAATGTCCAGGATAAAGATTCTCAAGAAAATCGACAGGTCCACTGTTCCATTCAAAAAAACGTTCCTTTCAAGTTACTACCCTCCATCATAAATTATTACTCACTAGTGACAACAGAAGAGCTAGATCGAGAAGTTGTGTCTGATTACAACATTACAATTACAGCTACTGACGAGGGTTCCCCATCTTTATCTTCCACAAAGACTGTGCAATTATCCGTATCAGACGTGAATGACAATCCGCCTGCGTTTGACAGCCAGTTGTACAGCGCCTATGTGACTGAAAATAACAAACCCGGCTCCTCGGTTGCTTCTGTAAAGGCGAGAGACCCAGACTGGCACCAGAACGGTACCGTTTTCTATTCTCTTATGCCCACCGAGGTCAGTGGAGTCCCTGTAACTTCGTTTCTTTCCATTAACGGAGACACTGGTGTGATCCATGCGGTCAGATCTTTTGATTATGAGCAGTTCAGAAGCTTCAAAGTGCAGGTGGTTGCCAGAGACAACGGCTCTCCTCCACTAAGCAGCAACGTACCTGTGAGTATCTTCATAACCGACGAGAATGATAACTCTCCACAGATACTATATCCTACTCCACCAGGGAACACCTACATGACCGAGATGGTCCCCAAAGCTGCTCATGCGGGCTCTCTAGTTTCCAAGGTGATCGCTGTGGATGCAGACTCTGGACAGAATTCGTGGCTGTCCTATCAGGTCCTGAAATCGACTGATGCAGGACTTTTCACCATTGGTCTCCACAGTGGAGAGATAAGGGCGCAACGGGACATTTCTGAATCGGACACGATGAAACAGAACCTTGTCATCTCAGTGACAGATAACGGACGACCCCCTCTCTCTACAACATGCGCTGTATATTTATTGATTTCTGATAACTTGGCCGAAGTTCCAGAGCTGAAGGACGTGTCTTATGAGGAAAACAATTCCAAATTAACTTCATATTTGATAATCGCACTTGTCTCAGTCTCCACCTTTTTCCTTACTTTCATCATCCTTATTGTTTCCGTGATGTTTTGCCGTAGACGAAAGCCCAGACTATTGTTTGACGGCGCAGTGGCCATCCCCAGCGCATATCTTCCTCCTAACTACGCAGAAGTGGAAGGAGCAGGAACCCTACGAAGTTCGTACAATTATGACACGTACTTAACAACTGGCTCGCGCACTAGCGACTTCAAGTTCCTCAGCTCTTACAACGACGCCACAATTCCCTCCGTTCAGACCCTTACACGGAGTCCAAATGAAACAAAAGCGGAAACTGGCTTCACTGAGGCTGAATCTACATGTAGACCTACAGCTCTGGTAAATCCAATTTTTATTGTTAATTTCTGCTCTCGATTCTGCTTTTTTGGTGTTATTTGAATATACTTCGTGCTAATTTACTAAAGTGAATATATATCTGTCTTTATCTGAAATGCAAAGATTTAACCAGATGATTGCTGGCAAGTTGGCCTCGTTAACCAATTGTAATCTCATAAACATGTTGTTATGTTTGCGCAAAAGCTTGGTTGTAACTGAATGATTTGAAAATGACGAAGAACAGTCTTCTGATTATGTACAGGCCTCGTTACATTCAGACTGGATTTTAATTTGCTTAACTTTTCTTTTTTAATGTTTTTTTAGAAGTGTTACTTATGCGACACTTCAAATCCAACCGTGCGTATTTTCGTGTTATTCCATAACGGTTGTTAATGAAGGCATTCATATTTGTATTTCAAAGGATGACTTTAATTCTAGAAAAATGCATATATATATATACTTTAATGAGTCCTACTCTCATCATGTTCTGCTATTTATTTATGCATTATTTACGTTGGTATTGGGCGGTGCGCAATGCCATTCCATACCACGCATTTAGAAATGTGTTATTGACATTATACAACACATTTCACATTTAAATATTTTCTAAACGTATACCACTCTGTTTAGAATTTCAAGACATTCTTTAGAATTTTGATATAAAGTATTACATTCAAGAATTTTAAGAAATTACTAATAATTCCCAAAGTACTAATTAATGTTTCCCCTATAATCAGTCACGATTTTTGTTCTTTTTAAAGTTTTTTAAACACAATAGCATAATGCCTCGATTTCCAGATTTGCCTATCTGTAAATGTACCTTAAATGATTTTAAACACTCAGAAAATTTCATTTGTTTTAGCCACACCTCTTATTCAGTCATATGTAGAATGGCTCTTGTTTTAATCCTATAGTCGCTGATTTGAGTTTTCAAGGTACTATATTGTTTTTTATAAATAAAGCCCTTCTTATACGTCTAATTGCATCTTACATTACTGTTGAAAAAAGATCAGATGGCTGCGCGTAAATTTTTTTATTTTTTTGGTTTTGCTTCCTCGTCAGAAATGTCATTGTCTTGAAGTCTTTCATGGCATCACTTTCCAGTGGACCTCCTGAGAAAATACATAACAAGATATTTTTCTATTCCTTCCGGTCTGCTAAGTGATTAGGACACCGTAAATGCAATGGCGGAATTTAAATTTAGTCAGGAACAAGCCCACTTGACTTTTTATGGTTTATCTCAGATTCTTACGTGAACTAACATCAATTTCCTTAGAAATTTCGACGAAATGTCAACAGTTATTGCATTTTCTCTGTAGTTTTTGAAATTTACTCAGAGTGTCGCTATTCACCAGCTAAGGCACATTAAATTCGCCGCTCCACCCACTAGTGTAATATTCAAACGCAGACGACACGATATTGCACCATAGAAAGCCATCGTACGATTAGTCTTCGTTGTTTCTGGAAACTGGATCTCTTATAGTTTACAATTTCTGTGGACTGACGAACTGAATTACAGTGCGAATTTGTTCTGGCTCAGACTTCAGGATGGACTCTATTGGGTTATTTGGGAGCGGTCTGGCGTGCTGTTTGGTTTTCTTTCTTTTCTCCCTGCCTGCTTCCTTTGGAGATGCGAGCTATTCCATTCCGGAGGAGATGAAACGCGGGTCTGTTATTGGAAATATAGCAAAAGATCTTGGTCTGGATGTACAAAGCCTGTCGTTTCGCAAAGCCCGCATAGATACTGGAGGTAGCCGCCGATGTTATTGCGACATTAATTTGAATTCTGGTGATTTGATTGTGTCTGACAGGATTGACAGAGAAGCGCTTTGTGGACAGAAGGCTTCGTGCGCGTTAAAATGTGAGCTTGTTTTGGAGAATCCTCTGGAATTGCATCGTATATTGATTAATATCAACGACATTAATGACAACTCGCCACGGTTTGACAATGATGTTATTAAATTAGAAATAGGAGAATCGGCAGTTAAAGGCTTTCGTTTCCCATTAGAGGAGGCCCACGATGCTGATATTGGACATAACACGGTTCAAAGCTACACATTGGAAAGGAATGATCATTTTGTTTTGGCTATTCTTTCAAATACAGACGGAGGAAAATACGGCGAGTTAGTATTAGAAAAAGAGCTGGACCGAGAAGATCAGCAAGAGGTTACGTTATTACTTACCGCAGCTGACGGAGGCACTCCAGAGAAAACCGGTACCGTAGTTATACACGTCACTGTCCTGGACGCTAATGATAATATTCCTGTGTTTAGCCAGGCTGTGTATAAAGTCAGTCTGCCTGAAAATTCTCCTTTAGGTGTTGTTGTCGTAACAGTCAGCGCCGCTGATGCAGATGAAGGAGCCAATGGCGACGTGACTTATGATTTTAGCCGTGTATCAGAGGAAGTAAATAAATTATTTTCTCTCAACCGTAAAACAGGCGAGATACGGCTGAAAGGACTCATTGATTTTGAAGAGGAGTCAAACTACGAAATACGAGTACAAGCACGAGATGGATCAGGTTTGGCTTCCCATACGAAATTAATCATAGAAATCACTGATGTGAATGACAATGCTCCTGAGATATTTCTGAAATCTCTGAGGAATCCTATTTCTGAGAATGAGCTACCTGGCACAGAGGTGGGCATCATCAATGTCCAGGATAAAGATTCAGGTGAAAATCAACAGGTCCGTTGTTCCATTCAGCAAAATGTTCCTTTCAAGTTAGTCCCTTCCATCCAAAATTATTATTCACTGGTAACTACAGGGGAACTAGATCGAGAAGTAGTGCCTGGTTACAACATAACAATTACAGCTACTGACGAGGGCTTTCCATCTTTGTCTTCCAACAAAACTGTGCAGTTATCTGTATCAGACGTGAATGACAACCCACCTGCATTTGACGAGCAGTCATACAGCGCCTATGTGACTGAAAATAACAAACCCGGCTCGTCTGTTTTTTCTCTGAGGGCCAGAGACCCAGACTGGAGAGAGAACGGTTCGGTTTTCTATTCTTTGTTGTCCAGTGAGGTCAGTGGTGTTCCTATAGCGTCATTTTTATCCATTAATGGAGACACCGGGGTGATCCATGCGGTCAGATCATTTGATTATGAACAGTTCAGAAGCTTCAAAGTGCAGGTGGTTGCCAAAGACAACGGCTCTCCTCCACTCAGCAGCAACGTGACTGTGAGTATCTTCATAACCGACGAGAATGATAACTCTCCACAGATACTATATCCTACTCCACCAGGGAACTCCTTCATGACCGAAATGGTCCCCAAAGCTGCCCATGCGGGCTCTCTAGTTTCCAAGGTGATCTCAGTGGATGCAGACTCTGGACAGAATGCGTGGCTGTCCTATCAGATCCTGAAATCGACTGATGCAGGACTTTTCACCATTGGTCTCCACAGTGGAGAAATAAGGGCGCAACGGGACATTTCTGAATCGGACACGATGAAACAGAACCTTGTCATCTCAGTGACGGATAACGGACGACCCCCTCTCTCTACAACATGCGCTGTATATTTATTGATTTCTGATAACTTGGCCGAAGTTCCAGAGCTGAAGGACGTGTCTTATGAGGAAAACAATTCCAAATTAACTTCATATTTGATAATCGCACTTATCTCAGTCTCCACCTTTTTCCTTACTTTCATCATCCTTATTGTTTCCGTGATGTTTTGCCGTAGACGAAAGCCCAGACTATTGTTTGACGGCGCAGTGGCCATCCCCAGCGCATATCTTCCCCCTAACTACGCAGAAGTGGAAGGAGCAGGAACCCTACGAAGTTCGTACAATTATGACACGTACTTAACAACTGGCTCGCGCACTAGCGACTTCAAGTTCCTCAGCTCTTACAACGACGCCACAATTCCCTCCGGTCAGACCCTGACGCGGAGTCCATGTGAAGCTGACGACAACAGAATTTCTGAGCCTAGTTCCAAATGCGCAACTCTGGTGAATATGGTTTTCTTAATGTATTCTCTATAAAGTTGTATCATAGCGGTAGAGACGTGGGTTACCTTGCACAAAGGTGTGAACATGCAAAAGAGGCGAGCATCCAATAGAAGGGAAAACAAATATGCCTTCTGTCTATTGAAAGGTGAATGTCTACTCTGCCTGCTAATAATATGTGTGGGCATTCAAAATGCATGGTTCAAAGTTTGTTCTGAATGTATTTACTCTCATCATATGAGAGTTTGATCGTAAATTCATGAGAGTATTTACTCTAAAATCAATGCTTTTAATTGTACCTGCAAAATGCTAATATGCGAGCTAACTGAACCTTGGGTTTTTTTCTGGTTTCTCAAGTATACTCGCTCAGCTGTCTTTTAGTTGCTTTTATCACTGTCTATAATGGGCTTTTTTTTACTGGGATCATTGTCGAGATGCAATATAATATCTTGTAATGTCTTCAATTTGTATTTTTTGAGTGCAAGATTTTTCGTTGAGGCGTAATGGCGACATTACCTGTCAACTACACATATACTGTATTAATTAAATATCTATCTATTAATAATATCTAAACCACATTACACAGTTTTGTACACTTGTAGACGCCTTGAGTGATTTATGATAAAGTTCAAAATTAAGTCAAAAACAGCCTGATGATTGACATTGTTTAAACATCTGGCCTATAATAACAATGTCGTCACTTCCCAGTAATTCAACAAAACTTTGATTAGGTATACATCCAGATGCATACTATTTAAAAAATGTAATTACTCTGATGGTTGCAACTGTGTTGTCAACAATTGTTATTTAATATTAATTTTATTCATGAGATACTTTTCGGCTGTTATTCTGTTTGGCGTTGAATGTATTTCGGCCTTTTATGGAGGGATTTGTACAGAATGGTTTTGTCTGTTGATGTGATCTTTTGACGCATTTGTTGATCACGTACTACCCTACTTAATCACTCACCGTGGACAATACAAACAAATGTGTGTATACAATGACATATTTAGCTGATTGGGTTGTTGATTGATTACCATGATCACTATTGATCCGCCAAACCCACATGATGTAACTATTTGAAATTTTGCAAGTACTTATTTGTTTTGGAAGCGTGGCCGATTTGAACTTTCGTACATTACAACCAGAATAGGTATTGTATTTTAAAGACCGTGTTTTAAATGTTATATATATATACACATTTACAATTTCTAGCTCTTCTGAGACGTTAGTAATTGTATCTAGCATAATTTATTGCAACTTGTTAACATACATAAGGGGCGACTATTTTAAAAAAAAATCATATTTCTGAGGAATGTTTTTTGTAATAATTGTAAACCATGACAGATAGGTTTGGAGGCGGTTTTCGGACATTGTTTTCTAGGATTGCTAAATAAATACTGGACGTATTGAGATTTTATCAGAAACCGTTGTAAGCGATTACCCATGGTCTACACTTACTGTGAATACAATGTAAAAAAAAAGGTACCTGTGAATTTTTCATTATTTAAAATAACCTACTATCTGAAGTTCTTGAAAAGTACTCAGAGTGTCGCTATTCACCAGCTAAGGGACGTTATCCACACAAATTATAATATTCAGAGGCAGGAGAGTGACTGCTTCAGCACACAAAATAATTTTACCATACGGACAGTACACATTTATTTCCTTGGAGATTGAATACAATTTTACGGGGACGGGATCTTATCGTGTAGCTACATTCGTCTGGGTTCAGAGATTGGATTACAATAAGAATTATCTGCCGCTTCTGTCTGAAGATGATCCACAAAAGATCCTCTTTTAGCAACCCGACGTGCGCTTTGGTTTTCTTTCTCTCTTTCGCCCTGCCTTGCTTTGGAGATGTGAGCTATTCTGTTCCGGAGGAGATGAAACGCGGATCTGTCATTGGAAATATTGCAAAGGATCTTGGTGTGGATGTTAAAACCCTGTCTGCTCGCAAAGCGCGTCTGGATACTGACGGTGCCCACCGACGTTTTTGTGATTTCAGGCTCGGTTCTGGTGATTTAATTATGTCTGAAAGGATTGATAGAGAGGAGCTATGCGGTGAGAAGGCTTTTTGTCCTCTTAACTATGAATTGGTATTGGAAGATCCTTTGGAACTGCATCGTATTGCACTCCAAATTCTGGATATCAATGATAACTCGCCAACGTTTGCTAGGGAAATGATCAAGCTAGAAATACAAGAATCCGCAGTTAAAGGCGCTCGCTTCCCTTTGGATGAGGCCCACGATGCGGATATAGGACATAACGCAGTTCAAAGCTACACGCTACAAATAAACGACCATTTTGCTTTAGCTGTCCATACAAACACAGACGGAGGAAAATACGGAATTTTGGTGTTAGAAAAGGAGCTGGACCGGGAAGAACAGGAGGAGGTTACATTATTACTTACCGCGAGTGACGGAGGGACTCCGCAAAGATCTGGTACTGTAGTGGTACACATCACTGTGCTTGACGCTAATGATAATATTCCCGTCTTTAACCAGGCCGTTTATAAAGCCAGCCTGCCTGAAAATACCCCCCTAGGTTCTGTAGTGCTTACAGTCAGCGCTGCTGATGCAGACGAGGGAGCCAATGGTGAAGTGACATATGACTTTAGTCGTATTTCTGATAAAACTAAAAAGGTATTTTCTATTAATCACAAAACAGGAGAAATCCAAGTCTTGGGAACAATAGATTTCGAAGAAGAGTCTGTTTATGAAATGCGCATCGAAGGCAAAGATGGATCTGGACTTGCTTCTCATACAAAGGTTATTATAGAAATTACTGATATGAATGATAACGCGCCGATAATACTTCTAAAATCTCTGAAGAATCCCACTTCTGAGAGCGCATTACCTGGAACAGAGGTGGGCATCATTAATGTTCAGGATAAAGATTCAGGGGAAAATCGACAGGTCCGCTGCACCATTCAACAAAATGTTCCTTTCAAGTTAATCCCCTCCATCAAAAATTATTACTCACTGGTAACTACAAGCGAACTAGACCGCGAACTAGTGTCTGATTACAATATAACAATTACAGCAACAGATGAGGGCTCTCCGCCGCTGTCTTCCTCAAAAAGTCTGCAGTTATCTGTGTCAGATGTGAATGACAATCCGCCATTGTTTGAGCAGCAGTTATACAGCGCCTATGTGGCTGAAAATAATAAACCTGGCACCTCTGTCATTTCTGTGAGGGCAAGAGACCCAGACTGGAGACAGAACGGTACGATTTTCTATTCTCTGTTGCCAAGTGAGGTCAGCGGTGTTCCTGTGTCCTCGTTTTTGACCATTAACGCGGATACGGGGGTGATCCATGCTGTCAGAACATTTGATTACGAGCAGTTCAGAAGCTTGAAAGTTAATGTTGTTGCCAGAGACAACGGTTCTCCTCCACTCAGCAGCAACGTGACTGTGGGTGTGTTCATAACAGATGAGAATGATAACTCTCCACAGATATTATACCCTGCTACACAGGGAAACTCTTTCATGACAGAGATGGTTCCCAAAGCTGCTCACGCCGGTTCCCTGGTTTCCAAAGTGATCGCTGTGGATCCAGACTCTGGACAGAACGCATGGCTGTCTTATGCTATTGTGAAGTCCACCGATCCGGGACTTTTCACCATTGGTCTTCATAGCGGAGAGATCAGGACGCAGAGAGATGTTTCTGAATCTGATATCCAGAAGCAGAATCTGGTTATCTCCGTGAAAGATAACGGAAAACCGTCTCTTACTTCGTCCTGTTCAGTTTATTTATTGATATCGGATAATTTTGCAGAAGTTCCCGAATTGAAAGACATGTATTACGAAGAGAACAATTCCAAGCTCACTTCATATTTGATCATCGCACTGGTCTCCGTTTCCACCTTCTTCGTGACTTTCATTATTCTTATCGTGACCATAAGTTTTTGCAGCAGAAGGAAGCCCAGACTTTTATTTGACAGTGCAGTCGCCATTCCAAGTGCGTACTTCCCTCCCAACTATGCTGAGGTCGATACAACAGGGACTCTTCGTAGTTCTTGCAATTATGACACCTATTTAACAACAGGCTCACGAACCAGCGACTTCAAGTTTGTTCGGTCATTCAATGACATCACTCTTCCCACTGACGCAAAAGACAGCGCAGAGGATGGATCCAAATGCGCAACTCTGGTAATACTTTCGCTTTTGTTTTTCAAGCTTTAATTTACCATGCTTCATTCTTCCATTGATGAGACTTGCACGCGTTTGTTTGTGTCCCTGTTCACATCAGTGGTGCTAAATTGTGTGATCATCAAGCTGATTGGTTTTCAACTTGTTATATTGTTTCTGTATTAACTTTGAAGACATGAGCAGTTAATCTATTTATCAATCGATCAACATTGATTTCCCTTGGGTTGCACCTTACCAGGGTTCTAACAATGATACAGGGGTTTTGGGAAATGGGGGACCTGGTGCCGTGGTTCTGAGGTAGTTGATGATTTTAGTGTAACCAAAAATGTAAAAAAAAAAACTTAAGAGTTGAGGAGGTGGTCCTAAGTTGGCAAAATTGCAAAATTCGTTATTGCAAACGTTGCGGCTACTGAATTGTCCTATCAATTACAATCTGCTTCTCTGCGTAAAGACCTTGCGTTGGATCTCTGTTGTAATGCATCCAAATGATTAGAATACTAGTTTATCCGAAATTATTGAGTCTTCAAATGCATCACAATATGTAGATCTATATGATATGTGCATAGAGGTGCACAGCGGTAGGCTATAATTTGTAGCAATGCGCTGAGAATATTTATTTTAAAAGAGAGATAAAAAAAACTCACGATGTCGCTGTTCACCATCGAAGAGAGCGACTATATATGCACCTCCTCTCTCATTTATTATTATTCAGAACGAGGCAGTCTATTGCCACACCAAAGTCATAAGCACACGCCCTGTAGTGTGTATTGGCCGTCTAACCAAACTCGAATTTCCGCAAATTTACTAGTTTTATTAGAATGGGAACATTCACACATATCGACCAGAAAATGGACTTCTCTGGACGCTTCTCTGTTACCGGATGGAGATATTGTTTGTTTCTCTTTGTTTTAACCGTGCCAGCATCGCTTGGAGATGTGAGCTATTCTATTCCAGAGGAGCTGAAACGCGGATCTGTCATTGGAAATATTGCAAACGATCTCGACGTGGATTTTAAAAGTCTTTTGGTTCGTAAGGCCCGTTTAAACGCAATAGGGAGCAGCAAGCGCTATTGTGACATCAATCTGAATTCTGGCGATTTGATTGTGGCTGAAATAATCGACAGAGAACAGCTTTGCGGCCAGAAGGTTGTGTGTAATTTAAAATACGAGCTCATGCTTGAAAGTCCGTTCGATTTACACCGTGTCGTTGTGCAAATTCAGGATATAAATGACAACTCGCCTCGGTTTCCGAAGGATATTATCCGACTAGAAATACGAGAATCTGCTGCTAAAGGCGCCCGCTTTCCAGTGAATGAGGCGCACGATGTGGATATAGGACAGAACGCGGTACAAAGCTACACACTACAAACGAATGATCATTTTGTTCTGGCTGTTCAGACTAATATAGATGGAGGGAAATACGGTGTGTTAGTATTACAAAAAGAGCTGGATCGAGAAGAACAGAAAGAGGTTACATTATTACTTACAGCTTCCGACGGAGGGACTCCTCAGAGATCCGGTACTGTACTTATACACGTCACTGTGCTGGATGCTAATGATAATATCCCAGTGTTTAGCCAGGCCGTTTATAAAGTCAGTATTCCTGAAAATTCAAATGTAGGTGATGTTGTGGTTACAGTCAGCGCCATTGACGCAGACGAGGGAGCCAATGGCGAGGTGACCTACGAAATTATTCGTATTTCCGATGAGGCTAAGGATTTATTCAGTCTTGATCGCAAAACTGGGAAAATTACAGTAACTGGATCCATCGATTTCGAAGAAGAGTCGAGTTATGAAATGCGCATTGAAGGGAAAGACGGAGCTGGACTCGCTTCGCAGACCAAAGTAATTGTCGATATCACTGATATGAACGACAACGCACCGGTGATATTTGTCGCGTCATTGATTAGCTCTGTGTCCGAGAGCGCGCCACCGGGCACAGAGGTTGGTATCATTAATGTTCAGGACATTGATTCAGAGGATAATAGTCAAGTTCGGTGTTCTATTCAAGGTCAAGTACCTTTTAAATTGATGCCATCTGTCAAAAATTATTATTCAATTGTGACTACTGGTGAGCTGGACCGGGAACTCCAGTCAGAATACAATATTTCAGTGACTGCTTCAGACGGAGGCTCCCCACCCTTGTCCTCCTTTAAAACACTGCATGTATCCATCTCGGATGTGAACGACAATCCGCCTTTATTTGATGAGCAGTCATACAGCGCCTATGTGACTGAAAATAACAAACCCGGCACCTCTGTCATTTCTGTGAGGGCGAGAGACCCAGACTGGAGACAGAACGGGACGGTTTTCTATTCTCTCTTGTCTGGTGAGGTCAGTGGTGTTCCCGTATCTTCATGTTTATCCATTAATGGAGACACCGGGGTGATCCATGCTGTCAGATCATTTGATTATGAGCTGTTTAGAAGCTTCAAAGTGCAGGTGGTTGCCAGAGACAACGGTTCTCCTCCACTCAGCAGCAACGTGACTGTGAGTGTGTTCATAACGGATGAGAATGATAACTCTCCACAGATACTATATCCTGCTCCCCTGGGGAACTCCTTCATGACCGAGATGGTCCCCAAAGCTGCTCATGCGGGCTCTCTGGTCTCCAAGGTGATCGCTGTGGATGCAGACTCTGGACAGAATGCATGGCTGTCCTATCAGATTCTGAAATCTACTGATCCGGGACTTTTCACCATTGGCCTTCACAACGGAGAGATCAGGACGCAGCGGGACATTGCTGAATCTGATACTATGAAGCAAAACCTCGTTGTATCAGTGAAAGATAATGGACAGAAATCCCTCTCGACAACCTGCGCAGTATATTTACTGATTTCAGATAATTTGGCAGAAGTTCCAGAGCTGAAAGATATGTCATATGAGGAGAACGGTTCCAAATTGACTTCATATTTGATCATCGCACTGGTCGCTGTTTCCACCTTCTTCCTGACGTTCATTGTCCTCATTGTGGTCGTGAAGCTTTGCCGTAGAAGAAAGCCCAGACTGTTGTTTGACGGCGCAGTAGCCATTCCCAGCGCATATTTCCCTCCCAACTACGCGGAGGTGGAGGGAGCAGGAACACTTCGCAGTTCTTACAATTATGACACTTACTTAACGACTGGTTCACGCACAAGCGACTTCAAGTTTGTTCGGTCGTTTAACGACGGCACGCTGCCCGCTGATCTGACGCTGAAGAGGAGCCCCCATGAAACTAGTGAGCAGGGCGAGCCGACAGAGGATGGATCAAAGTTCTCCACTTTGGTAATTAAAATTTATAGTTCTGAATATCGTAATCCAAAAATGTTTGTTTATAATTTCTATGTTCAAAAAAAGTTTTTCTCAATGTTTAACCAGTTTAAACTTGTATACGGGCTTGGATTTAACCCAGTTACTTTTCACAAATGTAACATATTAACTTTTTTTTTTAGTTTAATTGCTAAATAATCGTTTCAATATGAAATTCAGGATTTCAGGTATTTCCCGATAGGCTAATCTCGACATAGTTACGAATAATGCATGCCATTACATTACATTAGTCATTTAGCAGACGCTTTTATCCAAAGCGACATACAGTAAGTGCATAAACGCGATCTTATCGCTTCCTAAGTTCTAAATGATTTTAGATGAGTTTAGGTTATATTTTCAGTGGTTTTAATGTTTTATTTTCCATCATGTTTGAGTGATGTGGCATGCTGGAACTCACACTTGTACTGCTGAACTGGTTCAGGCCTTGTGTGTCAGGCGTCACTGCTTCAAGGCCATGATGGTAAGCTAACTCATGGCATGATAGTGGGCATCCTGATGCGGTAATCAGCAGGGAGCACTGTCCAGGGAGTGGGGAGATGGGCACTGTAGAGGCCGATATTTGGTGGTTATGTTCTACGG
The DNA here is from genome assembly GCA_022702515.1 of Ilyophis sp. 1 JC-2022. Classification (NCBI taxonomy): domain Eukaryota; kingdom Metazoa; phylum Chordata; class Actinopteri; order Anguilliformes; family Synaphobranchidae; genus Ilyophis; species Ilyophis sp. 1 JC-2022. The sequence goes on along the minus strand of CM040397.1, from coordinate 17,425,578 downwards.
GTGTGACCTCACATATTGGGTTTCCGCTAACTGATCACTTTATATTGAGGTGTGGATGCAGGGAGTATGCCACACCCGGGCCATTTGACGGTGTTCAGTGGCCAAGGGCTGTCGCTGAGAGTCTAGTAAGGGGGTGACGTGGGTCAGCATAGCCATGTTGTGTGAGAATATACAGTATACCTGGTGTGAGATACATGAGTGAGTTTAAAATGGTGTGGCATGTTGAGTATATATGTATGTATGTGTTGAAATGCATGGCTGAGTTTTGAAATGCATGCTTAAAGTGTTCGAACACCCGCACCTTCATTTGTGATAAGTTGTCAGATTCTAACTGAATCTACCTCTACTATGTAACTGGGTTTACCTCTGTATGTGTAAAATAGGTATAGATGGATGAGAAAAAATAGATACTTGAGGTATAAACAGCAGTAAACCATAATCATAGTAGGCTGTGCTGTGATTAATCAGTGTACGCAAAACAATAGTGGTTTTGTTGAAACATTATTTTAGCTAAGGAGAGGAGTTGATGACGCTGGGTGAAGCTCAGGGCAAGGACCCCTCCCACACAAGCACTTAAGTCTCGTTAAATTCATGATCATAGAAATATTTAGGATTTCAGGTATTTAAGTTTAAATTCATTTTCATCCAAGAAACGTTCACTGTTATCAAGCGCGAGGTGGTCATATTTGTTCTGCATTGTCTTTCATTAGGTACTAGGAAGGTTGTGGTATCTCTGAAAGTTAAAGACGAGTTATAGTTCCAGGGCCACTCTTCAAGGTGCTACACGCCCACACCTCCCACCTTTCCCTGCTCCTGTACGTTTATATTGAAAGTGTCTATTAAAAGATAAGTTAACAGCTTGCTATACGGAAGGAGTATAATTATGGTTGGAGGAACATGGGGTCCACATGATCTAGTTTTGGAATCCCTTTTGTACGGTTATTGTATGGAAAGCTATAACTTGTACGTTATCCAAAGAGCTTAGCTTGTGCACAGTGCATTTATTCCAAAAACATGACTATTTCCTCAAACTAATAACCAATGGTCCTTTGTTTTTCTAAGTTAAAACACACACTGGTGAAATGTGGCTAACATGAGAACTGTTTTTGTAGATTTGTACATGTAGTTTGATCTTGTGTGTGCCGTTACTCTAAAGATCATGAACAGTAATAGGGTTCAGATCAATGTCTCAATAGGGTTTTATATGGTAAAACAAGAATAGGAATTGAGTAAATAGGCTGAACATGAGAATAATCTTATTATCAAAACCAAATCAGCACACGTGTATCAGCCCAGACCTCGAGACACTGGCTGACAATAAGCACAATGTAAAATCTCTTCTGATTACAAGTGCTATTCATTTATTTTGGATCAAAAAAATAAAATCAGATCCAAAATAAAAATGTTGTGTTGCTTTTATATTTTGACTGACAATTTGATGAATATTTATCAGTTTACCCTCCACTGGTGTCTTCTCTCTTATATTTCAGCACCATGCTGGTGGACAGCAGCAAAACATAATGTGTTGCTTTAACCTTCCTTCTTCTGAAGCAGGGCTGTGAATTTTTTAGTCTATTACTTTAGGCCAATTAATCTGTCACTCAGGCAAGTGCGTGTGCTAAAGTTTGACACTCCATTGTAAGTTTTATCTGGTGCACTTGACTTTCGTTGTGTTCTGTTTGTGTTCCATTCTGTCGACTCCGTCCCCACTATTCTCAGTATTTTAAACACGCTGACCTGACTGACTATTAACAAGCCTGACTTGCTCATAACATTTTATTTTTGCTTAAAGTACTTTGTTACCACCTGCTGTGGATAACTTCCTTGCCAAAAGAGGTGTGCAAATTATGCAGCTGTGTTGCTTAGCACATCTGTATTGCTGTAGGGTGAACTAATGCATTTCTCAAAATGAAAACAAAAAAAGATACTGAATCTATGCAACTCTGTTTCAGAATACTTCACGGTTGATCATTCATTTTAATCTGAATTTTTGCATCTCCTTATGCAATGTGCTCTGGATGGTTGACTGGGACTTAACACTTTGAATAACTACTGAAATACCATTTTTGTTCAAATATGAAAGACAAGTTTGCCCTTTTTTTCTTTCATTTAGGTGGCATGTGTGTTTCAAAATGTTATTGCCGATGACCATGTCTAGAAATTCAGCTTTACATAAATAAGTAGAAATATGAGCATTCCATTGGGAAGTTTTTGCTTTCTTTCTTTGTGTACCTCTACAGTATTGTGTAAAAAGCATGTTATTTAAAGGCAGTACTATATCAGCAACACTGTGACATAAACTTCGAAGATAGAGTCATTTCATAAACTGAGCCCTCCATTTTAAAAGCTTATTTTGTTTATATGTTATAAGCATACTTGGGCAAAATATTTTATAGACACAATTAAACCCTGAGGGTGCTGGACAGGTGTAGGGGTGGAGTAGTTTGGTGAGGTAGGAAGTGACCAGACCATTAAGTACTGTGTAAGTGGTGAGAATAGTAATAATTGTAAGCCAATTCTTTGTAATAATTGTAAGCCAATTCTTTGTAATAATTGTAAGCCAATTCTTTGTAATAATTGTAAGCCAATTCTTTGTAATAATTGTAAGCCATGACAGACACGAGAGGCAGTTTTCTGACATTGTTTTTCAGGACGTCGAAGTAAATTATAGCCGTATTTAGACACCCGCTGTACGCGATGGTATACATTACGTTTGAGCGTCTGAAGACAATGTAAAATAAACATACTTGTGAATTTTTAATGAATTAAAATGACCTACTATCTGCAGTTCTTGAAAAGTACTCAGAGTGTCGCTATTCACCAGCTAAGGGACGTTATCCACACACAATTATTATATTCAGAGGCAGGAGAGTCACTTCTTCAGCAGACAAAATTTACCATACAGACGGTACACATGTATTTTCTTGAAGTCTGAATACTATTTTATGGGGACGGGATCTTATCGTGTACATTCGTCTGGGTTCAGAGATTGGATTACAATAAGGATTTTCTGCCGGTTCTGTCTGAAGATGGACCACAAAAGATCTACTTTTAGCAACCCGACGTGCAGTTTGGTTTTCTTTCTCTTTTCCGCCCTGCCTTGCTTTGGAGATGTGAGCTATTCTGTTCCGGAGGAGATGAAACGCGGATCTGTCATTGGAAATATTGCAAAGGATCTCGGTGTGGATGTTAAAACCCTTTCTGCTCGCAAAGCGCGTCTGGATACTGACGGTGCCCACCGACGTTTTTGTGATATCAATCTCGGGTCTGGTGATTTAATTATGTCTGAAAGGATTGATAGAGAGGAGCTATGCGGTGAGAAGGCTTCTTGTCCTCTTAATTATGAGTTGGTATTGGAAGATCCTTTGGAGTTGCATCGTATTACCGTTCAAATTCAAGATATCAATGACAACCCACCAACGTTTGCTAGGGAAATGATCAAGCTAGAAATACGAGAATCCGCAGATAAAGGCGCTCGCTTCCCCTTGGATGAGGCCCAAGATGCGGATATTGGACAGAACGCAGTTCAAAGCTACACGCTACAGAGAAACGAACACTTCGTTTTAGCTGTGCGTACAAATACAGATGGAGGAAAATACGGAGTTTTGGTGCTAGAAAAGGAGCTGGACCGGGAAGAACAGCAAGAGGTTGCATTATTACTTACCGCGAGTGACGGAGGGACTCCGCAACGATCTGGTACTGTAGCTGTACACATCACTGTGCTTGACGCTAATGATAATATTCCCGTCTTTAGCCAGGCCGTTTATAAAGTCAGCTTGCCTGAAAATTCTCCCGTAGGTTCTGTAGTGCTTACAGTCAGCGCTGCTGATGCAGACGAGGGAGCCAATGGTGAAGTGGCATATGCCTTTAGTCGTATATCTGATAAAACTAAAAAGGTATTTTCTATTAATCACAAAACAGGAGAAATCCAAGTCTCGGGAACAATAGATTTCGAAGAAGAGTCTGTTTATGAAATGCGCATCGAAGGCAAAGATGGAGCTGGACTTGCTTCTCATACGAAGATTATTATAGAAATTACTGATATGAATGATAACGCGCCGATAATACTTCTAAAATCTCTGAAGAATCCCACTTCTGAGAGCGCATTACCTGGAACAGAGGTGGGCATTATTAATGTTCAGGATAAAGATTCAGGGGAAAATCGACAGGTCCGCTGCTCCATTCAGCAAAATGTTCCTTTCAAGTTCATCCCCTCCATCAAAAACTATTACTCACTGGTAACTACCGGCGATCTAGACCGCGAACTAGTGTCTGATTACAACATAACAATTACAGCTACAGATGAGGGCTCTCCGCCGCTGTCCTCTTCAAAAACTCTGCAGTTATCTGTGTCAGATGTGAATGACAATCCGCCATTGTTTGAGCAGCAGTCATACAGCGCCTATGTGGCTGAAAATAATAAACCTGGCACCTCTGTCATTTCTGTGAGGGCAAGAGACCCAGACTGGAGACAGAACGGTACGGTTTTCTATTCTCTGTTGCCAATTGAGGTCAGCGGTGTTCCTGTGTCCTCATTTTTGTCAATTAACGCGGATACGGGGGTGATCCATGCTGTCAGAACATTTGATTACGAGCAGTTCAGAAGCTTGAAAGTTAATGTTGTTGCCAGAGACAACGGTTCCCCTCCACTCAGCAGCAACGTGACTGTGAGTGTGTTCATAACAGATGAGAATGATAACTCTCCACAGATATTATACCCTGCTACACAGGGGAACTCCTTCATGACAGAGATGGTCCCCAAAGCTGCTCACGCCGGTTCCCTGGTTTCCAAGGTGATCGCTGTGGATCCAGACTCTGGACAGAACGCATGGCTGTCTTATGCTATTGTTAAGTCCACCGATCCGGGACTTTTCACGATTGGTCTTCATAGCGGAGAGATCAGAGCGCAGAGAGATGTTTCTGAATCTGATATCCAGAAGCAGAATCTTGTTATCTCCGTGAAAGATAACGGAAAACCCTCTCTTACTTCGTCCTGTTCAGTTTATTTATTGATATCGGATAACTTGGCAGAAGTTCCCGAATTGAAAGACATGTATTACGAGGAGAACAATTCCAAGCTCACTTCATATTTGATCATCGCACTGGTCTCCGTTTCAACTTTCTTCGTGACTTTCATTATTATTATTGTGACCATAAGGTTTTGCAGCAGAAGGAAGCCCAGACTTTTATTTGACAGTGCAGTCGCCATTCCAAGTGCGTACTTCCCTCCCAACTATGCTGAGGTGGACGCAACAGGGACTCTTCGTAGTTCTTGCAATTATGACACCTATTTAACAACAGGCTCACGAACCAGCGACTTCAAGTTTGTTCGGTCATTCAATGACTTCACTCTTCCCACTGATCAGACGCTGAGGAGACCAAATGAAACCACTGGTGCAAAAGACAGCGCAGAGGATGGATCCAAATGCGCAACTCTGGTAATACTTTAGCTTTTGTTATTCGACTTTGTATTCCGCATGCTTCATTCTTCTATTGATGAGACTTGCACACATTTGTTTGTGTCCCATGTTCAAATGAGCGGTACTAAATTGTGCGATCATAAAGCTGATTGTTTTTTCAACATTTAGTAGTTTTTTTTCTGTATTAACTATGAAGCAATCACCAGTAAATAAATGTATCAATCGATCAACTTGTTTACACTTGGAATGGACCTTACCAAGGTTCTTACAATGATCCTTAGGCCTACGCCACGGGGGTTTTGGGAAACGGGGATCTGGTGACGTAGTTCGGAACTAGTTGCTGACTTGCTAGTTACTTTAATGTCACCAAAAATGTAAAAAACTTATCAGTTGGAGGATGTGGTCTTAATTTGCCAAAATGCGTCAAAAGTGATTGCTATGTGGTCATTTGTCCCACAAACCGTTGTTTGACCGCACAATGGTACACATACATATATACATCGTACGTGTCCCTTTCAGGCTGTATTAGACAATACTGTTATATATGAGAATTGAAAACGAAAACATTGATTGCTACAAGTAGGCAAGTTATGCATCTTACAGGTAATTGTTGAATTAATTCGTTATTGCAAATGGTGCCATGCAAACATGGGCTACTGAATTACAATCATTACATACAAAATCTATTACAATCTGTTTTTCTGTGTGAAAGTGTTGCGTTGGATCTCTGTTCTAATAGGCCTAAAAAATGATGATAATTGATATGCTCATTTCTATTTGTTAACATATAGGTAGGCCAGGGGTAGGCAACCCTGGTCCTGGAGAGCCGCAGGGTCTGCTGGTTTTTGTTTTCACCTTAAATATGACAATTACTCAGACCAAAGAAACCAGTGAGGTGTGAGTTAACTGTGTATCAAACTGCTTTAATTGATCAATTAAGTGGCGAGGAACAACAAAAACCAGCAGACCCTGCGGCTCTCCAGGACCAGGGTTGCCTACCCCTGAGGTAGACTATACAGCGGAATAATATGTTGCAGGGCGCTGAGAATATTTATTTGAAAAAAATAGGTTTAAAAAAACTCACGATGTCGCTGTTCACCATAGAAGACAGGCTATAGTCTGTATGCACCTCCTCCCTAATTTTTTATTCCTCAGAACGAAGCAGTCTGTTGCCACACCAAACCCATATTCAGACGCCATGCAGAGTGTTTTAGCCGTCTAACCTAATTCAGATTTCTGGAAATTGACGAGTTTCATTAGAATGGGAACATTCACACGTATCGACCAGAAAATGGACCAGAGAGGCTTCTTTGATACCGGAGCGAGATATTGTTGGTTTTTCTTTGTTTTAGCCTTGCCAGCATCGTTTGGAGACGTGAGCTATTCTATTCCAGAGGAGCTGAAACGCGGATCTGTCATTGGAAATATCGCAAACGATCTTGCCGTGGATTTTAAAAGTCTGTTGGTTCGTAAGGCCCGTCTAAACGCAGAAGGAAGCAGTAAGCGCTATTGTGACATCAATATGAATTCTGGCAATTTAATTGTGGCTGAAAGGATCGACAGAGAACAGCTTTGCGGCCAGAAGGTTGTGTGTAATTTAAAATACGAGCTCATGCTTGAAAGTCCATTCGATTTACACCGTGTTGTTGTGCAGATTCAGGATATAAATGACAACTCGCCTCGGTTTCCGAACGATATTATCCGACTAGAAATACGAGAATCTGCTGTTAAAGGCGCCCGCTTTCCAGTGAATGAGGCGCACGATGCGGATATAGGACAGAACGCGATTCAAAGCTACACACTACAAAGGAATGATAATTTTGTTTTGGACGTTCAAACAAGCACAGACGGAGGGAAATACGGCGAATTAGTGCTAGAAAAGGAGCTGGACCGTGAAGAAGAGCAGGAAGTTACATTATTACTTACTGCGGCTGATGGAGGGACCCCGCAGAGATCTGGTACTGTAGTTGTACACGTCACTGTGCTGGATGCTAACGATAACAGACCCGTGTTTAGCCAGGCAGTTTACAAAGTCATTTTGCCTGAAAATTCTGCTTTAGGAGCTGTAGTGGTAACAGTCAGCGCCACTGATGCAGACGAGGGAGCCAATGGTGAAGTGACGTATGCATTTAGTCGTATTTCCGACGAAGCTAGGGATTTATTTAGTATTGATCACAAAACTGGGGTAATTATAGTAACTGGATCGATCGATTTCGAAGAAGAGTCGAGTTATGAAATGCGCATTGAAGGGAAAGACGGAGCTGGACTCGCTTCGCAGACTAAAGTAATTATAGACATCACTGATATGAACGACAACGCACCGGTTATATTTGTCGCGTCATTGATTAGCTCTGTGCCCGAGAACGCGCCACCTGGCACAGAGGTTGGTATCATTAATGTTCAGGACATTGATTCGGAGGATAATAGTCAAGTTCGGTGTTCTATTCAAGGTCATGTACCTTTTAAATTGATGTCTTCTGTCAAAAATTATTATTCAATTGTGACTACTGGTGAGCTGGACCGGGAACTCCAGTCAGAATACAATATTTCAGTGACTGCTTCAGACGGAGGCTCTCCACCCTTGTCCTCCTTTAAAACACTGCATGTATCCATCTCGGATGTGAATGACAATCCACCTGCATTTGATGAGCAGTCATACAGCGCCTATGTGACTGAAAACAACAAACCGGGCACCTCTGTCATTTCTGTGAGGGCGAGAGACCCGGACTGGAGACAGAACGGGACGGTTTTCTATTCTCTCTTATCCGATGAGGTCACTGGTGTTCCCGTCTCTTCATTTTTATCCATTAACGGAGACACCGGGGTGATCCATGCTGTCAGATCATTTGATTATGAGCAGTTTAGAAGTTTCAAAGTGCAGGTCGTTGCCAGAGACAATGGTTCTCCTCCACTCAGCAGCAACGTGACTGTGAGTGTGTTCATAACAGATGAGAATGATAACTCTCCACAGATACTATATCCTGCTCCTCTCGGTAACTCCTTCATGACCGAAATGGTCCCCAAAGCAGCTCATGCGGGCTCTCTGGTTTCCAAGGTGATCGCAGTTGATGCAGACTCTGGACAGAACGCATGGCTGTCCTATCAGATCCTGAAATCTACTGATCCGGGACTTTTCTCCATTGGCCTTCACAGCGGAGAGATCATAGCGCAGCGGGACATTGCTGAATCTGATACTATGAAGCAAAACCTTGTTGTATCGGTGAAAGATAATGGACAGACATCCCTCTCGACAACCTGCGCAGTATATTTACTGATTTCAGATAATTTGGCAGAAGTTCCAGAGCTGAAAGATATGTCATATGAGGAGAACAGTTCCAAATTGACTTCCTATTTGATCATCGCACTGGTCGCTGTTTCCACCTTCTTCCTGACGTTCATTGTCCTCATTGTGGTCGTGAAGCTTTGCCGTAGAAGAAAGCCCAGACTGTTGTTTGATGGCGCAGTAGCCATTCCCAGCGCATATTTCCCTCCCAACTACGCGGAGGTGGAGGGAGCAGGAACACTTCGCAGTTCTTACAATTATGACACTTACTTAACGACTGGTTCACGCACAAGCGACTTCAAGTTTGTTCACTCGTTTAACGACGGCACGCTGCCCGCTGATCTGACGCTGAAGAGGAGCCCCTGTGAAACTAGTGAGCAGCGCGAGCCGACAGAGGATGGGTCAAAATTCTCCACTTTGGTAAAGAAAATGCAGTTCTAAATCTCGTAATCCGAAAAATCTTTGTTTTTCATTTCTATGTTTGTTAAAAATAGTTTTTTTCTCTGGGTTTAACCAACTTGCATACGGATTGGGTATTAACACAGTTGCTTTTTAACAATGTAACATATTAACTTTGTGTTTTTGAGTTTAATTATTGGATAATCGTTGAATATGAAATTCAGCATTTCAGGTGTTTTCCGATAGACTAATTTCATCATAGTTATTAAGAATGCATGACACACGCGAATGTATCTAGCGATGTATCTACTTAAATGTGCCTTCATGTCTATGAGCAAGCACTTAAGTCTCATAATCATAGAGATATTTGGGATATCATATCCATTCTTCGGTGTTTTTAAGTTTGTCAGCTGTGCGTAATTGCTTCGAAAAAGTCATTTTCGAGACATCGAGCACGAGGTGTTCATATTTTGTTCTGCGTTGTATTTCACTACGAACTAGTAAGGTTCTGGTATTTCTGAAAATTAATGAGTTATAGATCCAGAGCCACTCTTCAAGGTGATGTCCCCTCCTTTTCCCTGCTCCTGTTCGTTTATATTGAACGTGTCTAATATAAGATAGTTGACAGCTTGCTATACGGAAGGACGTATAATTATGTTTGGAGGGGGGTCCACATGATCTAGTGTTTGAAACCCTTTTGTACGTTTATTGTATGTAATGCTATAACTTGTACATTATCCAAAGAACTTGTGCATAGTTTGTTTCTTCCAAAAAATGACTATTTCCTCAAACTAATAACCAATGGTCCTTTGTTTTTAAAACACACACTGGTGAAATGGGGCTAACATGAGAACTGCATTTGTAGATTTGTGCATGTTGTTGCCCTCATGAGGTTTGACATTGTGTGTGATGTTGCTCTAAAGATCATGAACAGTAATAGTGTTCAGATCAATGTCCCAATAGGGTTTTATAGGGTAAGACAAGAATAGGGATTGAGTAAATAGGCTCAACATGTGAATAATCTTATTCTCTGTGCTGTGGACAGTTTGGCAGACAGCAAAACCAAATCAGCACACGTGTATCAGCCCAGACCTCGAGACACTGGCTGACAATAAGCACAATGTAAAATCTCTTCTGATTACAAGTGCTTTTCATGGTCCTGATATTGATTATAGTTTAATCACAGTTCCGTTTCAGGACATTGGTGACCTTCCTGAGCTTTCATGAATGTCATGAATGCATGCTATGAGTGAGGGAGTTAGGCGGTGGGAAGAAAAACAGTAAAACAGCGGCTAGAAAAACTCCCCAATGGGTAGAAATCCGGAAGGAACCTGGCTAGAGAGGAGGAGCCCATCCTTTGCTGGCTGGCCCGGTTTAAGCTAAAGGTGGAATGGATGGTAATATAAATGTAATGAGGGATCTAACACAGCAAATAAGTAAGTGGGTTGAGCATGTTACAGTCTGATATATTAAACTAGCTGGTAAGTTGAAAGTCCATTGAAGAGATGTATAATATGCAATTCAGAAGGGCAGGGTGATGCATCAGGGACTCTGGTTGCATCAAGGCATGGGTATAAACCAGGGGAGGGACAGGGCTAGAGCAGTCTGCAAACTCAGACTGCTCCAGCCCTGTGTGTGTGTCCGTGGCGTAACAATGGTATTTTCAGGGGTACGCTGGAATGCTTTTACATCTTATTGTCATCTTAGAGGTGATGGAGCTAAAAGATTCTAAATTTGAGCGAGTACTTGAACTTGTATTTGACCAGGGGCTGGATATGGGTAATGGTGTTTATTTGTTCATTGAAGTAAAAAAAGGTTAACACATTTCTATATATAATATTTTTGGCTGTTTAAGAGAATGTTTGAATTATTCTATAGACATTTAAGAGCATTTTTTTCTGGAGTAGATGCACATTTTGAATGGTCACTTTATTCCAGGGCCCAGTATTTAAAAACTTTTTTGGAGAGGATTTCAGTAATCGGATACGATTAAAAATTGGGTATTTCAAAACTAGAAACTATGTTATCTTGATTCTAAAAATTGGGATAAAGATTTGGTAATCCAATCATACCTATAATCTAGATAACATGTTGGTTTTTGGGTATTTCAAAACTCTAAGGTGGAGATTAGGATAGTTTTGATACTGAAAATCAGGATAATCTTGATCCCACTGGAAGGGTGGATTCAGGTGGATTCAAGGCTGATGTAGAGACATGAGGGACACATGGCACATATATAATCGATTGTTTTATCCAATGCTTGCACAAGAGGAACACAAACCCTTCCCAAACAATATCCATTCTAAGTCGAAGATTACATTTTTCTTATTCAAACACCACAATCCTAAAAGTGGTTTAAAGATAACTGGAAGCCCAATGGTTTGGGATATTATTTGAAAATATATTCTGTTATATATTCAAACATATTATTTAAATATTTTATTATCCAGTGAGACATTGCATTCTGAATTAAGTATTGTGCAATCTGAACAGAAACATTTTAAATGTAAAATGAGGTCAAGTCTCATTTGTTGTCGCAAATCATTTGCTCAAGCAAATTAAACGAGCTCTATTCCAAATCAATGCTATTCAATGTTTCCAAAATTATTGCATGTAACTTGCCCCCCCCCAAGCCGTATCTTAGCGGATGGCATACCTGCTATTCCAATAATGCAGATAGGTGAATAGGGGTAATATACAAACTGATTTAAACGTTGTCCAACATGTTCACTCGTATCTGTGTGTCTTCATTAAATGTTGCATTATAACAGATAGTGGTCTATCCAAAGACTGCAAATCTAGATTCTGTAATACGGATCTTGTGGTATCGTGATCAGAAGGATCCAATCTGACAATTCTTAGAAAAACTTGGACAAAACTTACAGGATCAATTTGGGATATCTGGGATAGCAAAAAAAATGGATTTCAGAATCCAGATAATACTGGGCCCAGGAGACTCTTTTGGCATGCCATTTAATATGTTGTGATGTAACAAAATGGAACTCGGCATGGATGTGCCCTGAATCTCATTCATGTGCTGGATTCTCACACAATCTGACTAGCCCTACTTGTAACCAGAAAATGTTTTAATCCGTTGTTCTAAAACAAATAAATAAATGAATACATGAAAATAAATAAATACACCTTTTTGGGTTTACTGCAATGCATTGGGTAAAGTAGCATGGGGTCTGCAGATAATTCTACATATGTGCATGTGAGCATAATTAATGTTATCAGTCAGAAGGGCAACTTTTCTTGGATTGGTATTCCACTGTAATATCCACTGTATGACAGTGATACGTCTTTCAAATGCTATACTACACTGCTGCTGAGGTTCACTCAACATTATGAATTCTGGCATTTGATTGTGTTATAAAGTGTCACGATAAATGGCCCAGTGGTCTGATTGATTCAAATCTGCTTCAGTTTATATAGTGGGGTGCAATAATTTGGGCACCCCTGGTCAAAATGCCTTTTACAACTAATATCTAAGTGAACAGAAGCTAAACTGACCTCTAAATGATACACAGTTAAACATCACACATGTATTCAAATTTTAAATCAAGATTACTTTTTATTTAAATTGTTTTCAATTTCAAAATAATAAAAAAAGGAAAAAGTTTGGGAACCCTGTCAGTTAGTATTTTGTAACTCCTCCTCGGGCAACTATAACAGCTTGCAAACGCTCCCTGTAGCCAGCTAAGAGTCTTTCAATTCTTGCTTTTGGAATTTGTATCCATTCTTCCTGGTAGAACACCTCTAGCTCAGAAATATTCGGCATGTTTGAGATCTCTCCACTGATTTTCAATAATATTCAAGTCTGGGCACTGTGGTGGCCTTTCCAAAACTTTCATCCGTTTTTCCTGGAGGTACTTCATGGTTGATTTTGAGGGATGCTTCTGATCATTGTCTTGCTGGAATATCCAACCTCTCTTCACCTTCCATGTCTGGACTGAACTTCGAAAATTAGTCTCTAGAATTTCTTGATATTTGGTAGAATCCATTCTTCCTTCCACCCGCAAAATATTTCCAGTATCCCCCGCTGCCACACTGCCCCAAAGCATAATGCATCCACCTCCATGCTTAACAGTTGGCAAGGTGTTCTTCTCTACAAATTCTTCACCCTTTTTTCTCCAAACATACCTTCTTTGTTTGTGGCCATTTTGGTTTTGTCAGTCCAAAGCACATTGTTCAAAAAGGCTTTAGGCTTCTAACGTTTTTTTGTTGTTGCATACTTCAGATGATTAAAGGCTTCTTTCTGGCAACTCTGCCATGTAGGTCTTTGTTGTTTAAAGTATGTTGTATTGTTGTCCTGTGAACAACTAGACCTGTGTCTGCTACTCTTTTTTCAGCTTTTTTGCAGTGATGTGTGGGTTCTTCTGAGCATTTCTCACCAGGTCGTGGGCCATTCTATCTGAAATTGTTCTTGGTCTTCCATATCTTGCCTTGACTTCAACCATTTTTATACAATTTTCTGATAATGTTTCTGACAGGGGAAATAGGTAGTTTGAAACATTGAGAGAGTTTTTTGTAGCCTTCTCCTTGGAAGTGAACTATCTTGATTCCAACATCCTTGGACAACTGTTTAGAGGAGCCCATAGTTGTTAACACCAGACAGAACAGCTGCCGCAGTCAGTGCTTTTGAAGGCATGGAGTTACTTCAGAATAGATAATTCAGCCCTGGAGTTATATTCACCTGACCCATTGAAGCCCATTAAATCACCTGGGTATCACCTGGCTTTAGTAATCATCTTTTAAAAAGGTAACAAAGCATAATCCAAAAGGGTTCCAAACCCTGTGCACAGGGCCTATACATTTATTTATTTTTTTAAAATCTTGCTGTAAAATTTGTCATGTTTAACTTTATACCATTTAGGTCAGGTTAGCTTCTGTTCACTTAGATATGACTTGTAAAGGGCATTTTGACCAGGGGTGCCCACATTTTTCACCCCACTGTATATTTATGCATGACCTATTTATAAAAGATCTCTGAATAAAAGGAACTCTGCCAATTTAACAATGACAGTTTCTGTGATTGACAGAGAGGCGGTTTATTATTTTTTTTACATTGTAAGTATCAAAATGTTTAGCAATCATTAGACTTCAAGATTTCATTTAAAAACAAAAATATACGAATCGTTAAGAATAGCATGCACATCTAATACTTGCTTAGTTTCTGAGCATTCCATTTTAAGAACATGTTTTTCTCTTTCAAAATGATTTATCCTATTCTTGCATGGTGTAGTTTATGAAAATAACTCAGAGTGTCGCTATTCACCAGCTAGGCCACTTTAGACGTATCTCTCCACCCACTAATGTAGTATTCAAAGAGAGAGAGAGATCCAAGCGATATTATTCATTCAGTTCATTCACGTTTGGATTGTATGCGCAAGATCATCCGGATCTTTAGCATATATAGGCTACTTACAAACTGAAGACTGGATTACAGAACTAAAACGTTCGCTTTGACGTAGGCATGGAATACAAAGTCCTTCCCGGTTTGCTGTTTGAATGCTGTTTTGCTTTCGCCCTGCTTACTATGGCGCTAACGACCGGAGATATTAGCTTTTCTATTCCGGAGGAGATGAAACGCGGATCTGTCATTGGAAATATAGCGAAGGACATTAGCTTGGATGTTAAAAGTCTGTCTGCGCGAAAAGCCCGTATAGACACTGAAAGGAGCCGCCAACGTTACTGCGACATTGATCTGAATTCTGGCGATTTGATTGTGTTTGAAAGGATTGACCGAGAGGCTCTTTGTGGCAAGAAGGTTTCGTGTGCTCTGAAATTAGAGCTTGTATTGGAGAATCCTCTAGAATTACACAGCATATCGCTTCATATTCAAGACATTAATGACAACATGCCACAATTTGATAATGAAATTATAAAACTGGAAATCGGAGAATCGGCAGTTAAAGGAGCTCGCTTTCCCTTAGATGAAGCCCACGACGCGGATATAGGACAGAACGCGATTCAAAGCTACACGCTACAAAGGAATGATCATTTTGTTTTGGACGTTCAAACAAGCACAGACGGAGGGAAATACGGCGAATTAGTGCTAGAAAATGAACTTGACCGTGAAGAACAGCAGGAAGTTACATTATTACTTACTGCGGCTGATGGAGGGACCCCGCAGAGATCTGGTACTGTAGTTGTACACATCACTGTGCTGGATGCTAATGATAACAGACCCGTGTTTAGCCAGGCAATTTATAAAGTCAGTCTGCCTGAAAATTCTGCTTTAGGTGCTGTAGTGGTAACAGTCAGCGCCACTGATGCAGACGAGGGAGCCAATGGTGAAGTGACTTATGAATTTAGCCGTGTTCCGAATGAAGTGAAACAATTGTTTTCGCTGGATCGTAAAACTGGACAGGTTAGACTTAATGGTAATATCGATTTTGAAGAGAATTTAAATTACGAAATGAGAATTCAAGCAAAAGATGGGTCAGGTTTAACGTCGTATTCAACAGTCATTTTTGAAATAACCGATGTGAATGACAACGCCCCTGAGATATTTTTGAAATCTCTGAAGAATCCCATCCCTGAGAGCGCATTACCTGGCACAGAGGTAGGCATAATTAATGTTCAGGATAAAGATTCAGGAGAAAATCGACAGGTCCGCTGCTCCATTCAGCAAAATGTTCCTTTCAAGTTAATCCCCTCCATCAAAAATTATTACTCACTGGTAACTACAAGCGAACTAGACCGCGAACTAGTGTCTGATTACAACATAACAATTACAGCTACAGATGAGGGCTCTCCGCCGCTGTCCTCTTCAAAAACTCTGCAGTTATCTGTGTCAGATGTGAATGACAATCCGCCATTGTTTGAGCAGGAGTCATACAGCGCCTATGTGGCTGAAAATAATAAACCTGGCACCTCTGTCATTTCTGTGAGGGCAAGAGACCCAGACTGGAGGCAGAACGGTACCGTTTTCTATTCACTTTTGTCCAGTGAGGTTCGTGGTGTTCCCGTGTCTTCATTTTTATCCATTAATGGAGACACCGGGGTGATCCATGCTGTCAGATCATTTGACTATGAGCAGTTCAGAAGCTTCAAACTTCATGTCATTGCGAGAGACAACGGTTCCCCTCCACTCAGCAGTAACGTGACTGTGAGTGTGCTCATAACAGATGAGAATGATAACTCTCCACAGATACTATATCCTGCTCCCCTCGGGAACTCTTTAATGACCGAAATGGTCCCAAAATCTGCTCAGGCAGGCTCCCTGGTTTCCAAGGTGATCGCTGTTGATGCAGACTCTGGACAGAACTCCTGGCTATCCTATCACATCCAGAAATCAACCGATCTGGCACTTTTTAGCATTGGTCTTCACAGCGGAGAGATCAAGACGCAGCGAGACATTTCTCTATCTGATACTATGAAGCAAAACCTCGTTGTATCAGTGAAAGATAACGGACAACCCTCCCTCTCGACAACCTGCACAGTATATTTACTGATTTCGGATAACTTAGCAGAAGTTCCAGAGCTGAAAGATATGTCATATGAGGAGAACAGTTCCAGATTAACTTCATATTTGATCATAGCACTGGTCTCTGTTTCCACCTTCTTCCTGACGTTCATTATTCTCATTATTTCCGTGAGGTTTTGCCGTAGAAGAAACCCCAGACTTTTGTTTGATGGCGCAGTGGCCATTCCCAGCGCATATTTACCTCCCAACTACGCGGAGGTCGGCGGAACAGGAACACTTCGCAGTTCTTACAACTATGACGCATACTTAACAGCTGGCTCGCGCACCAGCGACTTCAAGTTCGTCAGCTCTCCCAATGACGCCACACTGCCCGCTGATCTAACTCTGAAGAGGAGTCAAAATCAAACTCTGAACGGGGAGTCAACCCTCCACAGGCCAGATGTTAACGAGGTACCTGTAGTTTTTGTGTTGTACAATTCTGGATAAATTTTTTTGTGGCTGTAAACTTGACTACCCCACTTTATCTGCAAGTGATTTCATCAAAATGTTTGTTCAAACGTAATATTGCTTCTTTCTTCTGCTTTGTGGCAGAATATCATGGCTTGCGATAAAATAGCGCAAATATCAATTTGCATTTCCCGTGTCCAGACATTTTAGACTTTATTAGGCAATGATGTTTCAAATTATAATTTAAAACACTGTTTGATGAACGTAGGCTAAAATTCTGCGGCCTTACAGGAAACTATATAATTGTTTTTTGCTAGTGTTGTCATACAAACACATGTTACTGAATTACCCTGTCAATTACAATGTGTGAAAATATTGCGTATGATCCTTATCGTAATACATCTTAAAAACTCGGCTAGATTATCGAAAATGATTGCGTCTTCAAATGCATTGTATGCATATGCTATGAAATTTTCAATCGGTGAGCACCATAATTCATTGGACAGTGACACGTTTTTGTTATTTGGGTTCTGTACTCTGGCACTTTGAGTTTGAAAGTATACAATGACAATGATGTTGAAGTGCACACTGTCAGTTTTAATTTGAGGATATTTTCATCCATATCGGATGAACCGTTTTAAAATTATTGAACCTTTTGTCCATACCCCCCCCCCCCCCACCCACCCCCATTTTCGGGCATCAAAAATATTGGACAGTTTAACATAATGTAGAATAAAGTAATAATATTTGATACTTGGTCGTATATCCTTTGCATGCCACGACTTTCTGATGTTTGTGATCCAACAATATCAAAAGACTCTTGACAAGCGAGTCGCTGTCCAATGAATTCCGGAGCTCACTGTTTGTATAGGCTACATCAGTAAAATATGTTGCAGTGCGCAGAGAACATTTATTTAAATTTTTAAATTTTCTAAAATAACTCACGAGGTCGCTGTTCACCATCGAGGGGAAGCTAAAGATGCAACTCCTCCCTTTTTTATTATTCAGAACGACTCAGTCCGCTCCCACACCAAACCTACATTCACTCACCATACAGACCGGGTTGGCTGTGTAACTGAAATTATATTTATGCCAGCTGATGAATTTGATTTACATGGGAACACTCACACATATGGACCATACCATGGACCGCAGAGGCTTCTCTATTACTGGAGCGAGTCACTATTGGGTTTTCTTTCTTTTAATCGTGCCAGCTTCGTTTGGCGATGTGAGCTATTCTGTCCCGGAGGAGCTGAAACGCGGGTCTGTCATTGGAAATATAGCGAACGATCTCGGGGTGGATTTTAAAAGTATTTTGGATCGCAAGGCTCGCTTACACACAGAAGGAAGCAGCAAGCACTATTGTGACATCAATCTGAATTCTGGCGATTTGATTGTGGCTGAGAGGATCGACAGAGAACAGCTCTGTGGCCAGAAGGTTGTGTGTAATTTAAAATACGAGCTGGTGCTTGAAAGTCCATTGGATTTACACCGTGTCGTTGTGCAAATTCAGGATACAAATGACAACTCGCCTCGGTTTCCGAAGGATATTATCCGACTTGAAATTCTAGAATCTGCTGTTAAAGGCGCCCGCTTTCCAGTGAATGAGGCGCACGATGCGGATATTGGACAGAACGCGGTACAAAGCTACACACTACAAAATAATGATCATTTTGTTCTGGCTGTTCAGACGAATATAGATGGAGGGAAATACGGCGAGTTAGTATTAGAAAAAGAGCTGGATCGTGAGGAACAGAAAGAGGTTTCATTATTACTTACAGCTTCCGACGGAGGGACTCCTCAGAGATCCGGTACTGTACTTATACACGTCACTGTGCTGGATGCTAACGATAACATCCCCGTGTTTAGCCAGGCCGTTTATAAAGTCAGTTTTCCTGAAAATTCTCATTTAGGTGCTGTTGTGGTTACAGTCAGTGCCAGTGATGCAGACGAGGGAGCCAATGGCGAGGTGACCTACGAAATTATTCGTATTTCCGATGAGGCTAAGGATTTATTTAGTCTTGATCGCAAAACTGGGGAAATACGCGTTACGGGGCCCATCGATTTCGAAGAAGAGTCGAGTTATGAAATGCGCATTGAAGGCAAAGACGGAGCTGGACTCGCTTCGCAGACCAAAGTAATTATAGACATCACTGATATGAACGACAACGCACCGGTGATATTTGTGACTTCATTGTCTAGCTCTGTGCCCGAGAGCGCGCCACCTGGCACAGAGGTTGGTATCATTCATGTTCAGGACATTGATTCAGAGGATAATAGTCAAGTTCGATGTTCTATTCAAGGTCATGTACCTTTTAAATTGATGCCTTCTATCAAAAAATTTTATTCAATTGTAACAACTGGTGAGTTGGACCGGGAACTCCAGTTAGAATACAATATTTCAGTGACTGCTTCAGACGGAGGCTCCCCACCCTTGTCCTCCTTTAAAACACTGCATGTATCCATCTCGGATGTGAATGACAATCCGCCTGCATTTGATGAGCAGTCATACAGCGCCTATGTCACTGAAAATAACAAACCCGGCACCTCTGTCATTTCTGTGAGGGCGAGAGACCCAGACTGGAGACAGAACGGTACGGTTTTCTATTCTCTCTTATCCGGTGAGGTCAGTGGTGTTCCCGTTTCTTCATTTTTATCCATTAACGGAGACACCGGAGTGATCCATGCTGTCAGATCATTTGATTATGAGCAGTTCAGAAGCTTCAAAGTGCAGGTGGTTGCCAGAGACAACGGTTCTCCTCCACTCAGCAGCAACGTGACTGTGAGTGTGTTCATAACAGATGAGAATGATAACTCTCCACAGATACTATATCCTGCTCCTCTCGGGAACTCCTTCATGACTGAAATGGTCCCCAAAGCAGCTCATGCGGGCTCACTGGTTTCCAAGGTGATTGCTGTGGATGCAGACTCTGGACAGAATGCCTGGCTGTCCTATCAGATCCTGAAATCTACTGATCCGGGACTTTTCACCATTGGTCTTCACAGCGGAGAGATCAGGACGCAGCGGGACATTGCTGAATCTGATACCATGAAACAAAACCTCGTTGTATCGGTGAAAGATAATGGACGGCCATCACTTTCGACAACCTGCGCAATATATTTACTGATTTCAGATAATTTGGCAGAAGTTCCAGAGCTGAAAGATATGTCATATGAGGAGAACGGTTCCAAATTGACTTCATATTTGATCATCGCACTCGTCTCTGTTTCCACCTTCTTCCTGACGTTCATTATCCTCATTGTGGCCGTGAAGTTTTGCCGTAGAAGAAAGCCCAGACTGTTGTTTGACGGCGCAGTAGCCATTCCCAGCGCATATTTCCCTCCCAACTACGCGGAGGTGGAAGGAGCAGGAACACTTCGTAGTTCTTACAATTATGACACTTACTTAACGACTGGTTCACGCACAAGCGACTTCAAGTTTGTTCGGTCTTTTAACGACGGCACGCTGCCCGCTGATCTGACGCTGAAGAGGAGCCCCTGTGAAACTAGTGAGCCGGGCGAGCCGACAGAGGATGGGTCAAAATTCTCCACTTTGGTAAAGAAAATGCAGTTCTGAATATTGTAATCCAAAAATCATTTTCTATGTTTGTTCAAAAAAGTTTTTCTCAAGCTTTTATCAGTTTAAACTTGCATACGGACTTGGATTAACCCAGTTGCTTTTTATTAATCGAGCATATTACATTTTATTTTTAGTTTAATTATTAAATATTCGTTTTAATATGAAATTCGGAATTTTCCGATAGGCTAATCTCGACATAGTTACGAATAATGCATGCCATCACACTACATTAGTCATTTAGCAGACGCTTTTATCCAAAGCGACATACAGTAAGTGCATAAACGCGATCTTATCGCTTCCTAAGTTCTAAATTATTTTAGATTAGTTTAGGTTATATTTTCAGTGGTTTTAATGTTTTATTTTCCGACATGTTTATGAGTGATGTGGCATGCTGGAAGTCACACTTGTACTGCTGAACTGGTTTAGGCCTTGTGTGTCAGGCGTCACTGCTTCAAGGCCATAATGGTAAGCTAACTCATGGCATTATAGTGGGCATCCTGATGAGGTAATCAGCAGGGAGCACTGTCCAGGGAGTGGGGAGATGGGCACTGTAGAGGCCGATATTTGGTGGTTATGTTCTACGGGTGTGACCTCACATATTGGGACTGTTCTCTGTAAAGGTGTATGTATCAGGACATTTTCTTTGACTGCCCTTGAGGTGCTGTGTGAATGAATGGTCACTTATTGGACCAACTGTTCCCGTTCCATTTTTGGATTGCCTGGTGTTTGTTCCTGGCGTATTGGTCACCGCATTAATTTGATGTCATGAACAGGATGCTGCTGTGGATGGGCCACTGAGATACAGCTACTGAGCGTGAGTATATTGTGTGACCACCCTTGCTACGAAGAGACTGTATCTCAGTGAATGCTCTGTATATTTAGCCAGCATCAGAGAACTGTGGCGTCAGGATCTGGGAAATGTCACAGTAGGGCTTAATGGTGATGGGCTCGGGGAGCCGACGGCCGTAGTACTGGGTCCAAGCTGATCACTTTATATTGAGGTGTGGACGCAGGGAGTGTGCCACACCCGGGCCATTTGACGGTGTTTAGTGGCCAAGAGGCTGTCGCTGAGGGCACCCCAGGGTTATGACTCTGGTAAGAGTCTTGTAAGGGGGTGACGGAGAGGTTTTGGGGGCACCATTCTGTGTCTGCTCACTTGGGTCAGCATAGCCTTGCTGTGTGAGAATATACAGCACCTGGTGTGAAATACATGAGTGAGTTTAAAATGGTGTGGTATGTTGTGTATGTATGTATGTGGTAAAATGCATAGCTGAGTTTTGAAATGCATGCTTAAAGTGTTTGAACATCCATGCCTTGATTTGTGATAAGCTGTTATAAGCTGTTAGATTCTAACTGAATCTACCTCTACTATGTAACTGGGTTTACCTCTGTATGTGTAAAATAGGTGTAGATGGATGAGGTAAAATAGATACTTGAGGTATAAACAGTAGTAAACCATAATCATAGTGTTATGATTAATCAGTGTACGCAAACATTATTTGTTGAAACAGTATTTTAGCTAAGGAGATATTTGTTCTGCATTGTCTTTCAGTAGGAACTGTAAGGTTGTGGTTTCTCTAGTTATAGTTCCAGGGGCCACTCTTGAAGGTGAATCCCCGCCTCCCCCCTTCCCCCATAAGTTAACAGCTTGCTATACGTAAGGAGTATAATTATGGCTATAACGTGTACATTATCCAAAGAGCTTAGCTTGTGCACAGTGCGTTCTTTAAAAAAAACAACTATTTACTCAAACTAATAACCAATGGTCCTTTGTTTTTAAAAAAAAGTTAAAACACACACTGGTGAAATGTGGCTAACATGAGAACTGCATTTGTAGATTTGTGCATGTAGTTGCCCTCATGAGGTTTGATCTTGTGTGTGATGTTGCTCTAAAGATCATGAACAGTAATAGCATTCAGATCAATGTCCCAATAGGGTTTTATAGGGTAAGACAAGAATAGAGATTGAGGAAATAGGTTCAACATGAGAACAATCTTATTATCAAAACCAAACCAGCACACGTGTATCAGCCCAGACCTCGCGACACTGGCTGACAATAAGCACAATGTAAAATGTCTTCTGATTACAAGTGCTTTTCATTTATTTTGAAAAAAATAAAATCAGATAAAAATGTTGTGTTGCTTTTATATTTTGACTGACAATTTGATGAATATTTATCAGTTTACCCTCCACTGGTGTCTTCTCTCTTATATTTCAGCACCATGCTGGTGGACAGCAGCAAAACATAATTTGTTGCTTTAACCTTCCTTCTTCTGAGACAGTGCTGTGAATTTTTTAGTTCATTACTTTAGGCCAATGAATCTCTCACTCAGGCAAGTGCGTGTGCTCAAGTTTGACACTCCATTGTGAGCTTTATCTGGAGCACTTGACTTTCCGTGTGTTCTGTTTGTGTCCCTTTCTCCAGACTCCATCCCCACTATTCCTTCTGTATTATAAACATGCTGACTATTAACAAGCCTGATTTACTCATCAGATATTATTTTTGCTCAAAGTAGCTTTGTTCCCACCTGCTGTGGATGACTTCCTTGCCTAAGAGGTGTGCACATTAAGCAGCTCTGCTGCTGAGCATATCTGCATTGCTGTAGGGTGAGCTAACATATTTTTAAATAAAAACACATACTGAATATATGCAACTCTATTTTAGAATACTTAACGGGTTGAAGTATTAATTTTGAAGTGCATTTTTGCATCTCTTTATGCAATTTGGTCAGATGGTTTACTGGGACTTAACACTTTGAATAACAACTGAAAGACCATTTTTGTTCAAATATAAAAGACAAGTTTGCCCTTTTTTCCTTTTATTTAGGTGGCATGTGTGTTTCAAAAAGTTATTGCCGATGACCATGTCTAGAAATTCAGCTTTACATAAATAAGTAGAAATATGAGCATTCCATATATATTTTTTATTCCATTCCATATCCATTTTAAAAGCTTATTTTGTTTATGTGTTATAAGCATACTTGGGCAAAATATGTTATAGACGCAATTGAACCCCGAGGGTGCTGGACATGTGTAGGGGAGGAGTAGATTGGTGAGCTAGGAAATGGCCAGACCATTAAGTGCTGTGTAAGTGGTGAGAATGGTAATAATTGTAAGCCAATTCTTTGTAATAATTGTAAGACATGACAGACACGACAGGCGGTTTTCTGAAATTGTTTTCTGGGACGTCGAAGTAAATTATGGCCGTATTTAGACACCCGCTGTATGCGATTTCCCATGGTATACATTACGTTTGAGCGTCTGAAGACAATGTAAAATAAACATACTTGTGAATTTTTAATTCATTAAAATTACTTACTATCTGCAGTTCTTGAAAAGTACTCAGAGTGTCGCTATTCACCAGGTAAGGGACGTTATCCACACAAAATTATAATATTCAGAGGCAGGAGTGTCACTGCTTCAGCAGACAAAATTATTTACCATACGGACAGTCCACATTTATTTCGTTGAAGTCTGAATACCATTTTATAGGGACGGGATCTTATCGTGTACATTCGTCAGGGTTCTGAGATTGGATTACAATAAGGATTCTCTGCCGGTTCTGTCTGAAGATGGACCACAAAAGATCCTCTTTTAGCAACCCGACGTGCGCTTTGGTTTTCTTTCTCTCTTTCGCCCTGCCTTGCTTTGGAGATGTGAGCTATGCTATTCCGGAGGAGATGAAACACGGATCTGTCATTGGAAATATTGCAAAGGATCTCGGTGTGGATGTTAAAACCTTGTCTGCTCGCAAAGCGCGTCTGGATACTGACGGTGCCCACCGACGTGTTTGTGATATCAGCCTCGGTTCGGGCGACTTAATTATGTCTGAAAGAATTGACAGAGAGGAGCTATGCGGTGAGAAGGATTTTTGTCCTCTTAATTATGAGTTGGTATTGGAAGATCCTTTGGAGTTGCATCGTATTATACTGCAAATTCAGGATATCAATGATAACTCGCCAACGTTTGCTAGGGAAATGATCAAGCTAGAAATACGAGAATCCGCAGATAAAGGTGCTCGCTTCTCCTTGGATGAGGCCCACGATGCGGATATAGGACAGAATGCAGTTCAAAGCTACACGCTACAAAGAAACGACCATTTTGCTTTAGCTGTCCATACAAACACAGACGGAGGAAAATACGGAATTTTGGTGTTAGAAAAGGAGCTGGACCGGGAAGAACAGCAGGAGGTTACATTATTACTTACCGCGAGTGACGGAGGGACTCCGCAAAGATCTGGTACTGTAGTGGTACACATCACTGTGCTTGACGCTAATGATAATATCCCCGTGTTTAGCCAGACCGTTTATAAAGTCAGCCTGCCTGAAAATTCTCCCGTAGGTTCTGTAGTGCTTACAGTCAGCGCTGCTGATGCAGACGAGGGAGCCAATGGTGAAGTGACATATGACTTTGGTCGTATATCTGATAAAACTAAAAAGGTATTTTCTATTAATCACAAAACAGGAGAAATCCAAGTCTCGGGAACAATAGATTTCGAAGAAGAGTCTGTTTATGAAATGCGCATCGAAGGCAAAGATGGATCTGGACTTGCTTCTCATACGAAGGTTATTATAGAAATTACTGATATGAACGACAACGCGCCGATAATACTTCTAAAATCTCTGAAGAATCCCACTTCTGAGAGCGCATTGCCTGGAACAGAGGTGGGCATCATTAATGTTCAGGATAAAGATTCAGGGGAAAATCGACAGGTCCGCTGCTCCATTCAGCAAAATGTTCCTTTCAAGTTAATCCCCTCCATCAAAAATTATTACTCACTGGTAACTACCGGCGAACTAGACCGCGAACTAGTGTCTGATTACAACATAACAATTACAGCTACAGATGAGGGCTCTCCACCGCTGTCCTCTTCAAAAACTCTGCAGTTATCTGTGTCAGATGTGAATGACAATCCGCCATTGTTTGAGCAGCAGTCATACAGCGCCTATGTGGCTGAAAATAATAAACCTGGCACCTCTGTTATTTCTGTGAGGGCAAGAGACCCAGACTGGAGACAGAACGGTACCGTTTTCTATTCTCTGTTGCCAAGTGAGGTCAGCGGTGTTCCTGTGTCCTCATTTTTGTCAATTAACGCGGATACGGGGGTGATCCATGCTGTCAGAACATTTGATTACGAGCAGTTCAGAAGCTTTAAAGTTAATGTTTTTGCCAGAGACAACGGTTCCCCTCCACTCAGCAGCAACGTGACTGTGAGTGTGTTCATAACAGATGAGAATGATAACTCTCCACAGATATTATACCCTGCTACACAGGGGAACTCCTTCATGACAGAGATGGTCCCCAAAGCTGCTCACGCCGGTTCCCTGGTTTCCAAGGTGATCGCTGTGGATCCAGACTCTGGACAGAACGCATGGCTGTCTTATGCTATTGTTAAGTCCACCGATCCGGGACTTTTCACGATTGGTCTTCATAGCGGAGAGATCAGGGCGCAGAGAGATGTTTCTGAATCTGATATCCAGAAGCAGAATCTGGTTATCTCCGTGAAAGATAACGGAAAACCCTCTCTGACTTCGTCCTGTTCAGTTTATTTATTGATATCGGATAACTTGGCAGAAGTTCCAGAATTAAAAGACATGTATTACGAGGAGAACAATTCCAAGCTAACTTCATATTTGATCATCGCACTGGTCTCCGTTTCCACCTTCTTCGTGACTTTCATTATTCTTATTGTGACCATCAGGTTTTGCAGCAGAAGGAAGCCCAGACTTTTATTTGACAGTGCAGTCGCCATTCCAAGTGCGTACTTCCCTCCCAACTATGCTGAGGTGGACGCAACAGGAACTCTTCGTAGTTCTTGCAATTATGACACCTGTTTAACAACAGGCTCACGAACCAGCGACTTCAAGTTTGTTCGGTCATTCAATGACTTCACTCTTCCCACTGATCAGACGCTGAGGAGACCAAATGAAACCACTGGCGCAAAAGACAGCGCAGAGGATGGATCCAAATGCGCAACTCTGGTAATACTTTCGCTTTTTCTGTTAATGAGACTTGCACACATTCGTTTGTGTCCCCGTTGAAATCAGCGGTACTAAATTGTGCGATCATCAAGCTGATTGTTTTTTCAACATTTAGTAGTATGTTTTCTGTATTAACTATGAAGCACTCATCAGTAACTCGATTTATCAATCGATCAACCTTGTTTAAACTTGTAATGCACTTTAACATGGTTCTTACAATGATCTTTAGGCCTACGCAGCAGGGGGTTTGGGAAACGGGGATGTGGTGCTGTGATTCTGATCTAGTTGTTAGTTGCCTTAATGTCTCAAACAATGTTTAAAAAAACTTCTGAGTTAGAGGATGCGGTCTTAAGTCGCCAAAATGCGTCAAAAGTGACTGCTATGCGATTATTTGGCCCACAAACTGCTGTTTGACTGCACAAGTGTACAACGACATATTTACATATGTCCATACCTTTCTGGCTTTATTAGACAATATTGTTAGAAATTAGAATTTAAAACATTGATTGATACAAGTATGGAAATTATTACAGGTTATTACAAGTACGCACGTTATTATATGTTTTACAGGAATGGATTCATTAATTCGCTATTGCAAATGGTGCCATGCAAACATGGGCTACTGAATTACCCCTATTACAATCTGTTTGTTTGTGTAAAAGTGTTGCGTTGGATCTCTGTTGTAATAGGCCTACATCTGAAATACTAGTTTATCCAAAATGATGATAATTTATATAATAATTTCTATTTGTTAACATATAGTTAGGCTATACAGGGGAATAATATGTTGCAGGGCGCTGAAAATATTTATTTGAAAAAATTGGTTTAAAAAAACTCATGATGTCGCTGTTCACCATGGAAGAGAGGCAATAGTCTGTATGCACCTCCTCCCTCATTTTTTATTGTTCAGAACGAAGCAGTCTGTTGCCACACCAAACCCATATTCAGACGCCATGCATTGGCCGTCTAACCGAACTCAGATTTCTGTTAATTGACGAGTTTGTTTAGAATGGGAACATTCACACGTATCGACCAGAAAATGGACAACGGACGCTTCTTTGATACCGGAGCGAGATATTGTTGGTTTTTCTTTGTTTTAACCGTGCCAGCATCGTTTGGAGACGTGAGCTATTCTATTCCAGAGGAGCTGAAACAAGGATCTGTCATTGGAAATATTGCAAAAAAACTCGACGTGGATTTAAAAAGTCTGTTGGTTCGTAAGGCCCGTCTAAACGCAGAAGGAAGCAGCAAGAGCTATTGTGACATTCATCTGAATTCTGGTGATTTGATTGTGGCTGAAAGAATTGACAGAGAACAGCTTTGCGGCCAGAAGGTTGTGTGTAATTTAAAATACGAGCTCGTGCTTGAAAGTCCATTTGATTTACACCATGTTGTTGTGCAGATTCAGGATATAAATGACAACTCGCCCCTGTTTCCGAAGGATATTATGCGACTGGAAATTCGAGAATCTGCTGATAAAGGCGCTCGCTTTCCAGTGAATGAGGCGCACGATGCGGATATAGGACAGAACGCGGTACAAAGCTACACACTACAAAGGAATGATCATTTTGTTCTGGCTGTTCAGACGAATATAGATGGAGGGAAATACGGCGAGTTAGTGTTAGAAAAAGAATTAGATCGCGAAGAACAGAAAGAGGTTTCATTATTACTTACAGCTTCCGACGGAGGGACTCCTCAGAGATCCGGTACTGTAGTTATTCACGTCACTGTGCTGGATGCTAACGATAACATCCCCGTGTTTAGCCAGGCCGTTTATAAAGTCAATCTGCGTGAAAATTCTCATTTAGGTGCCGTGGTGGTTATAGTCAGCGCCAGTGACGCAGACGAGGGAGCCAATGGCGAAGTGACATATGAATTTAGTCGCATTTCCGTTGAGGCTAAGGATTTATTTAGTCTTGAACGAAAAACTGGGGAAATTACAGTAACTGGACCCATCGATTTTGAAAAAGAGTCCAATTATGAAATGCGCATTGAAGGGAAAGACGGAGCTGGACTCGCTTCGCAGACCAAAGTAATTATAGACATCACTGATATGAACGACAACGCACCGGTGATATTAGTGACTTCATTGTCTAGCTCTGTGCCCGAGAGCGCGCCACCTGGCACAGAGGTTGGTATCATTAATGTTCAGGACATTGATTCCGAGGATAATAGTCAAGTTCGGTGTTCTATTCAAGGTCATGTACCTTTTAAATTGATGCCATCTGTCAAAAATTATTATTCAATTGTGACTACTGGTGAGTTGGACCGTGAACTCCAGTCAGAATACAATATTTCAGTGACTGCTTCAGACGGAGGCTCCCCGCCCTTGTCCTCCTTTAAAACACTGCATGTATCCATCTCGGATGTGAATGACAATCCGCCTTTATTTGATGAGCAGTCATATAGCGCTTATGTGACTGAAAATAACAAACCCGGCAACTCTGTCATTTCTGTGAGGGCGAGAGACCCAGACTGGAGACAGAACGGTACGGTTTTCTATTCTCTGTTGTCCGGGGAGGTCAATGGTGTTCCCATGTCTTCATTTTTATCCATTAATGGAGACACCGGGGTGATCCATGCTGTCAGATCATTTGATTATGAACAGTTTAGAAGCTTGAAAGTGCAGGTCGTTGCCAGAGACAACGGTTCTCCTCCACTCAGCAGCAACGTGACTGTGAGTGTGTTCATAACAGATGAGAATGATAACTCTCCACAGATACTATATCCTGCTCCTCTCGGGAACTCCTTCATGACCGAAATGGTTCCAAAAGCTGCTCATGCGGGCTCTCTGGTTTCCAAGGTGATCGCTGTGGATGCAGACTCTGGACAGAACGCATGGCTGTCCTATCAGATCCTGAAATCTACTGATCCGGGACTTTTCACCATTGGTCTTCACAGCGGAGAGATCAGAGCGCAGCGGGACATTGCTGAATCTGATACCATGAAGCAAAACCTCGTTGTATCAGTGAAAGATAATGGACAGCCATCCCTCTCGACAACCTGCGCAGTATATTTACTGATTTCAGATAATTTGGCAGAAGTTCCAGAGCTGAAAGATATGTCATATGAGGAGAACAGTTCCAAATTGACTTCATATTTGATCATCGCACTGGTCTCTGTTTCCACCTTCTTCCTGACGTTCATTGTCCTCATTGTGGTCCTGAAGCTTTGCCGTAGAAGAAAGCCCAGACTGTTGTTTGACGGCGCAGTAGCCATTCCCAGCGCATATTTCCCTCCCAACTACGCGGAGGTGGAGGGAGCAGGAACACTTCGCAGTTCTTACAATTATGACACTTACTTAACGACTGGTTCACGCACAAGCGACTTCAAGTTTGTTCGATCGTTTAACGACGGCACGCTGCCGGCTGATCTGACGCTGAAGAGGAGCCCCCATGAAACTAGTGAGCAGCGCGAGCCAACAGAGGATGGGTCAAAATTCTCCACTTTGGTAAATCAATTACTTTTCCATTTCTCATCATCCAAAAGGTTTTGTTTTTAATTTCAAAGTTTGTTTAAAATGTGTCCCCCAGATTTAACCACTTTAAACGATTGGGAGTAAATTAAATCACTTCTTCACAATGTAACACATTAACTTTGTGTTTGTGAGTTTATATTAGTTTATATTTTCATTTGGAATGTCAAGATTTCAGATGTTTTCTCTGTTAATCTCACTTCTGAAGAGTGCGTAACATAAACACGACCTCATCGCTTTCTACGTTTTTACTGACATAAGCGAACTTGCTTAGGCTACTTGTGTTAGACAGTTGGCTCTGCGTAGGTTATGCCTTCGAAGGTTGTCATGTCTTTCCCCTTCGTTTTCCCGTTAAGTTTATAATCTGTTGGGATGTCATATCCATAGTTTTGTGCATGCCATTCTTGTGCTTGTCAGCCGTGAATATTTGGCTTTGTAAAAGTACATTGCTATTTTTATATATTTGTATCCCGGAAACGTCCATTTATCGCGAGGTGTTCATATTTTGTTCTACTTTGTCTTTCACCTGGGATGTTATGCATCCGTGGAAATTATCGTGTTCGTTTACATTTGAAGTGTTTAATAGCTTGCTATGTATTCGGAATTTTAAGTATTTTTAGTTTGGGAAACCCTATCGTACGGACAATATATGGGATGCTAAAACTGGATTCCATTTTCCAAAGAGCTTGGGTTGGGCACAGTGCAATTATCTTAATAAAACGGGCTGTATTTCCTTAAACTCAATGCAATGGTCAATTGTCTTTGTAATCACAAAACCATGCTGGTGAACTGTGGCTCACATGGTAACTGCATTGTGACGTGTTGTGCATGTAGTTGCCCTCGTGTGGTTTAAGATGGTCTGTGTCGTTGCTCTAAAGATCTGAGGCATGAACAGTAATATTGTATAGGGGAATAAGAATAGGGATGGAGTGAAAAGGCTCAACGTGAGAATAATCTAATTCTCTGTGCTGTGGACAGTTTGTCAGGCAGCACAACACAATCAACACTCTACACTCTTATATCAGCGCAGACCAGGAGACACTGGCTGAGAACAGCATCAATGTGAAATCTGTTCTCATTATAAGTGCTATTAACTTTTTTCTTTCCAAGACGTGAGATGCTTGACTGTTTGAGGGCACTTTCTTTGTGGGTTAACAGGATGGAGAAATCAGATACATAATACAAATTCTGTGTTGCTTTTATATTGTGACTGAGAACTTGATGAATATGTATCTCTGTATGCCCTCCACTGGTGACTTATCTCTTAAATTTCAGCACCATGCTGGTGGACAGCAACAAAACATCACTTGGTGCCTTAACCTTCTGTGGCAGTGGTGTGACTTTTAATGTTACTTTAGGCCATTTAATCTCACTCAGGCAAGCAAGTGTATTAAAGTTTGGCACTCTATTATGCATTATATTTTGTGTGCTTGTCTTGTTACTCTCTCCTTACATAGTAATTAAGGGAATATTTTAGTAATATTCCCTTAAACATGCGAAATGACTGACTATTAATGAGCGTGATTTTCTCAGATTTAATTTTTGATTAAAGTAACTTTTTTTTGCACCTGCTGTGGATGACTTCCTTGCCCAAAAGGTGTGCAGATTAAGCATCTGTGCTGCTGTGCACATCTGCATTGCTGTAGGCTGAGCTAATTCATTTCTCAAAAAGAAAAACACATAATGGATTCATGCAACTTTATTTCAGAATACTAAGGTTGATCATTAAATTTAATCTGAATTTTAATTTTTTTTGCAATGTGCTCAGTTGACTGGGAAGTATGATGTTGAATAACTATTGAAATTTTAGTTTATTTTTGTTGAAATGTGAAAAACAAGTTTGCCTTTTTCTTTTCTTCTTTTCGGTTGCAGGTTTGCTTAGGCATGTTTTTGCATGTGTGCCTGTCTTGAAATTTACATAAATAAAACTTTCCATTGGGAAGTTTTTGCTTTGTTTTTTATGTGCGCAGTGTTGTGTAAAAAGCATGATATCTGAGGGAAGTTCTAGAAGCAACATACATCACACTGTGACCTAAACTGCTGACAGAGAGGTTATTTATTTCCCTCACCATTTCCCTGTGCTTATGGAGAATCTGCTTGAAGTGTACTTTGTCAGTGTGGAAATGTAGTACACGAATGACAACATACATCAGTGATGTTTTTCATTGGGCAGAGATTCAGTCACTTCAATGACTGAGCCCTCCGTTTAAAAGCTTATTTTATTTATGTGTTATGAGCATACCTGGGCAAAAAATACTTTTTAGACACAATTGAACCCTGAGGGTGCTGCTGGGGTCTAGGGGAGGAGTAGTCTCGTGAGGCAGTAAATGTTCAGACCCAGAAATTGTAGTGTTCTGTAGTGTGTGCCTGAGGAAATAGGTACCCATTGCAGCTGACAGAGGATGGAGGTGATGTGAGCTGAGTTGGGTGTGTGTGAGTACTCTGGCAGCTGGGTTCAGGAAATATTGCAGTTTTTGGAGTGTTTTGTCAGGGTGTGTGTTACTGCAGAAAACTGCATTACAGTAATCGAGACGGGAGGTTTTGAATGTGTGGACCAGGATTTCAGTGTCATTCAGGGTGATGGATGGGCAAAGTCATACAATGTAACGGAGATGGAAAAATGAATTCTTAGTGAGAGAGTTGATGTGGGGTTTGAAGCTGAGTGATGGATAAAAGATGGCACCAAGGTTTTGGGTAGTTGTAGAGGGTTTGACTAGCAGACCATCTCTGTCAGGAAAGCGGTTTGTGATTTGTGAGGTCCTTATTTTCGGTCCAGTTAGAATGATTATAGTTTAATTGCAGTTCACTTTGGGGAAATTGGTGGCCATCCAGAGCTTTTCATCATGAATGCATGCTATGAGTGAGGGGTTAATAGGGCTGTGATGTTCTTTGTGCTGGTATAAATGTGTGTGACATCTGCATAACAGTGGTATTTATGCAGGAATTCTTTTACATTTTATAGCTATTTTGGAAGTCATGGAGCTAAAATATTGTATATTTGAGCGAGCTAAAGTACTTGAACTTGTATTTGACCAGGGGCTGGATATGGGTAATGGTGTTGAAGGCATGCACAGATTAGTTAATTGACGTAATAAATGGTTTACACATTTTATAGATAATATTTTTGGCTGTTTAAGATAATGTTTTAATTCTTCTACAGATATTTAAAAGCATGTTTGTCTGGAGTAGATGCACATTCTAAATGGATCACTCTCTTCCAGGAGACTCTTTAGGTGTGCCGTTTAATCTGTTGTGATGTAACAAATGGGACTCTACATAGATTTGCCCTAAATCTCATTCATGTGCTGGATGCTCAGACAATCTGACTACTTGTAACCAGATCAGTGAGGTTGTTGTTCTAAAATAAAATTAAATAAATAAATAAATGAATAAATAAATGTGTGTTTACAGCAATGCACTTGGGAAAGTAGCATGGGTCTGCATGAAATTTTAGATATTTGCATGTGAGCATAATTCATGTTATCAGTCAGAAAGACAGCTTTTCTTGGATTGGTATTCAACGGTACTATCCACCGACAGTAATAAGCTATGCAGTCTTTCAAATGCTATGCTACACCGCTGATGAGGATCACTTCAAAATTATTTTGACTTCTGACATTTTATTGTGTAATAAGGCATCACAATAAACAGCCAATTGGTCAGCTTAATTCAAATAGAACAGTGCATATGCTTCAATTCATATATGTGTGCATGATCTATTTATAGCAGAAAAACAGTCAAATTAACTCTATAATAGCCAATGACAGTTCCTGTGATTGACAGAGTGGCAGTTTGTGGACAAAAAATATTAGCAGCACTGGTTTTAGTAGGATTATTTTTACATTGTCTGCAAATATCAATATTTTTTGCAATAATTTTAAAACAACAATTTACCAATCGTTAAAATAACATACACGTCTAATACTTGCTTTGTTTCTGAGCATTCACTTTTAAGAACATGTTTTACGCTTTCAAAAATACTGTATTATTGTATGGTGTAGTTTATTAAAATAACTCAGAGTGTCGCTATTCACCAGCTAGGCCACTTTAGACGTATCTCTCCACCCACTAATGTAGTATTCAAAGAGAGAGAAATCCAAGCGACATCGTCCACAAATACGTTTGGATTGTGTGCGCAAGATCCTCCGGATCCTTAGCATATATATTTCAAAATTGAAGATTGGATTACAGAACTAAAACGGTCGCTTTGACGTAGACATGGAATACAAAGTCTTTCCCGGTTTGCTGCTTGAATGCTGTTGTGCTTTCGCCCTGCTTACTATGCCGCTAACGACCGGAGATATTAGCTTTTCTATTCCGGAGGAGATGAAACGCGGATCTGTCATTGGAAATATAGCGAAGGATATTGGCTTGGATGTTAAAAGTCTGTCTGCCCGAAAAGCCCGTATAGACGCTGAAAGGAGCCGCCAACGTTACTGCGACATTGATCTGAATTCTGGCGATTTGATTGTGTTTGAAAGGATTGACCGAGAGGCTCTTTGTGGCAAGAAGGTTTCGTGTGCTCTGAAATTTGAGCTTGTATTGGAGAATCCTCTAGAATTACACAGCATATCGCTTCATATTCAAGACATTAATGACAACCTGCCACAATTTGATAATGACATTATAAAACTGGAAATCAGAGAATCGGAAGATAAAGGAGCTCGCTTTCCCTTAGATGAGGCCCACGACGCTGATGTAGGACAGAACGCGATTCAAAGCTACACGCTACAAAGGAATGATCATTTTGTTTTGGACGTTCAAACAAGCACAGACGGTGGGAAATACGGCGAATTAGTGCTAGAAAAGGAGCTGGACCGTGAAGAACGGCAGGAAGTTACATTATTACTTACTGCGGCTGATGGAGGGACCCCGCAGAGATCTGGTACTGTAGTTGTACACGTCACTGTGCTGGATGCTAACGATAACAGACCCGTGTTTAGCCAGGCAATTTATAAAGTAATTCTGCCTGAAAATTCTGCTTTAGGTGCTGTTGTGGTAACAGTCAGCGCCACTGATGCAGACGAGGGAGCCAATGGTGACGTGACTTATGAATTTAGCCGTGTTCCGAATGAAGTGAAACAATTGTTTTCCCTGGATCGTAAAACAGGACAGATTAGACTTAATGATAATATCGATTTTGAAGAAAATTTAAACTACGAAATGAGAATTCAAGCAAAAGATGGTTCAGGGTTAGCGTCGTATTCAACAGTCGTTATAGATATCACTGATGTGAATGACAACGCCCCTGAGATATTTTTGAAATCTCTGAACAATCCCATCTCTGAAAGCACAATGCCTGGAACAGAGGTGGGCATCATTAATGTTCAGGATAAAGATTCAGGGGAAAATCGACAGGTCCGCTGCTCCATTCAGCAAAATGTTCCTTTCAAGTTAATTCCCTCCATCAAAAATTATTACTCACTGGTAACTACAAGCGAGCTAGACCGCGAACTAGTGTCTGATTACAACATAACAATTACAGCTACAGATAAGGGCTCTCCACCGCTGTCCTCTTCAAAAACTCTGCAGTTATCTGTGTCAGATGTGAATGACAATCCGCCATTGTTTGAGCAGCAGTCATACAGCGCCTATGTGGCTGAAAATAATAAACCTGGCACCTCTGTCATTTCTGTGAGGGCAAGAGACCCAGACTGGAGACAGAACGGTACGGTTTTCTATTCTCTGTTGTCCGGGGAGGTCAATGGTGTTCCCATGTCTTCATTTTTATCCATTAACGGAGACACCGGTTTGATCCATGCTGTCAAATCATTTGATTATGAGCAGTTCAGAAGCTTCAAAGTGCAGGTGGTTGCTAGAGACAACGGTTCTCCTCCACTCAGCAGTAACGTGACTGTGAGTGTGTTCATAACAGATGAGAATGATAACTCTCCACAGATACTATATCCTGCTCCTCTCGGGAACTCATTCATGACCGAGATGGTTCCCAAAGCTGCTCATGCAGGATCTCTGGTTTCCAAGGTGATTGCAGTTGATGCAGACTCTGGACAGAACGCATGGCTGTCCTATCAGATCCTGAAATCTACTGATCTGGGACTTTTCTCCATTGGTCTTCACAGCGGAGAGATCAGAGCGAAGCGGGACATTGCTGAATCTGATACTATGAAGCAAAACCTCGTTGTATCAGTGAAAGATAATGGACAGCCATCTCTCTCGACAACCTGCGCAGTATATTTACTGATTTCAGATAATTTGGCAGAAGTTCCAGAGCTGAAAGACATGTCATATGAGGAGAACAGTTCCAAATTGACTTCATATTTGATCATCGCACTCGTCTCTGTTTCCACCTTCTTCCTGACGTTCATTGTCCTCATTGTGGTCCTGAAGCTTTGCCGTAGAAGAAAGCCCAGACTGTTGTTTGACGGCGCAGTAGCCATTCCCAGCGCATATTTCCCTCCCAACTACGCGGAGGTGGAGGGAGCAGGAACACTTCGCAGTTCTTACAATTATGACACTTACTTAACGACTGGCTCACGCACAAGCGACTTCAAGTTTGTTCGGTCGTTTAACGACGGCACGCTGCCCGCTGATCTGACGCTGAAGAGGAGCCCCCATGAAACTAGTGAGCAGCGCGAGCCGACAGAGGATGGGTCAAAATTCTCCACTTTGGTAAACTAATTACAGTTCTATTTCTCGTTATCCGAAAAGTTTTGTTTTTAATTTCCCAGTTTGTTTCAAATGTGTTCCCAGGTTTAACCACTTTAAACGATTGGGAGTAAATTAAGTCGCTTCTTCAAAATGTAACATATTACATTACATTACATTATAGGTATTTAGCAGACGCTCTTATCCAGAGCGACTTACACAACTTCTTATTACATGTATCCATTCATACAGCTGGATATATACTGAAGCAATTAAGGTTAAGTACCTTGCTCAAGGGTACAACCGCAGTGTCCTACCTGGGAATCGAACCTGCAACCTTTCAGTTACAAGTCCAGCTCCTTAACCATTATACTACACTGCCGCCAATATTAACTTTGTGTTTGTGAGTTTAGATTAGTTAACCGTTTTCATTTGGAATTTCAGATGTTTTCTCCGTTAATCTCACTTCCGAAGTGTGCCTAACATAAATACGACCTTATTATCGCTTACTTAGTTTTTACTGACAAAAGCGAACTTGCTCATGCTACTTGTGTTAAACAGTTGGCTATGCGTAGGCTATGCCTTCAAAGGTTGTGATGTTTTTTCCCCTTCATTTTCCTGTTAAGTGTATAATCAGTTGGGATGTCATATCCATACTTTTGTGCATGCCATTCTCGTGCTTGTCAGCCGTGAACAATTGGCTTTGTAAAAGTATATTGCTATTTTAATTGATTTTTATCCCGGAAACGTCCACTGAGCGCGAGGTGTTCATATTTTGTTCTACTTTGTCTTTCACCTGGGATGTTATGCATCCGTGGGAATTGTTCGTTTACATTTGAAGTGTTTAATAGCTTGCTATGTATTCGGAATTTTAAGTATTTTTAGTTTGGGAAACCCTTTCGTACGCGGAATATATGGGATGCTACAACTGGATTCCATTGTCCAAAGAGCTTGGGTTGGGCACAGTGCAATTATCTTATTAAAACGGGCTGTATTTCCTTAAACTCAAAGCAATGGTCAATTGTCTTTGTAATCACAAAACCATGCTGGTGAACTGTGGCTCACATGGTAACTACATTGTGACATGTTGTGCATGTAGTTGCCCTCGTGTGGTTTAAGA
The DNA here is from genome assembly GCA_022702515.1 of Ilyophis sp. 1 JC-2022. Lineage (NCBI taxonomy): Eukaryota > Metazoa > Chordata > Actinopteri > Anguilliformes > Synaphobranchidae > Ilyophis > Ilyophis sp. 1 JC-2022. The sequence goes on along the minus strand of CM040397.1, from coordinate 17,387,835 downwards.
TGGTCTGTGCCGTTGCTCTAAAGATCTGAGGCATGAACAGTAATATTGTATCGGGGAATAAGAATAGGGATGGAGTGAAAAGGCTCAACGTGAGAATAATCTCATTCTTTGTGCTGTGGACAGTTTGTCAGGCAGCACAACACAATCAACACTCTACACTCTTATATCAGCGCAGACCAGGAGACACTGGCTGAGAACAGCATCAACGTGAAATCTATTCTGATTATAAGTGCTATTTACTTTTTTCTTTCCAAAACGTGAGATGCTTGACAGTTTGTGGGCACTTTCTTTGTGGGTTAACAGGATGGAGAAATAATTTCTGTTCATTTTATGAAAAAATCTGATACAAAATAAAAATTTTGTTTTGCTTCTATATTGTGACTGAGAACTTGATGAATATTTAGCTCTGTATCACTGGCGTCTTCTCTCTTAAATTTCAGCACCATGCTAGTGGACAGCAACAAAACATCACTTGTTGCCGTAACCTTCCTTTCTTCTGAGGCAGTGGTGTGGCTTTTTAGTTTTACTTTAGGTCATTTCATCTCTCACTTAGGCAAGTGTATCAAAGTTTGACACAAAGTTTGTGCGTTGTATTTGATGCACTTGACTTTCCACGTTCTGTTTGTGCCCATGTTATTGTCTCCATGGTGGTGTTGTATTCCCTCCACACTATTCTCTGTCCCTTAAACATGCTGACCAGACTGACTATTAACAAGCCTCATTTACTCATCAGATTTTATTTTTGCTTAAACCGCCTTTGCCACCTGCTGTGGATGACTACCCAAAGAGGTGTGCAAGTCAAGCAGCTGTGCTGCTGTGCACGTCTGCATTGCTGAAGGGTGAGGTAATGCATTTCTAAAAATAAATAAATAAATAAACCCAAAAAAAGACAAATGGGTCAAATGAGTCTATGCAACAATTTCAGAATACAAAAAGGTTTCATCATTAAATTGACTTTTAATTTTTACTTTTCAATGTTTTCTGTTGGCTGACTGGGAATTAACACTTTAAGAGGCTACTGAAGGACATTTTTAGTTCAAATATGAAAGATTTGTGTGTTGTTTCTTTCCTTTAGGTTGCATGTGTGTTTGAAAATTGCCTATGTGCCTGTCTAGAAACCCAGCTTTACGTAAATATGTAGATGAGCTTTCCATTGGGAAGTTTTTGCTTTCTTTCTTCATGCGCACAGTGTTAAAAGTGTAAAAAGCATGATATCTGAAGGCAGTACAAGAAGCAACATACATCACACTGTGACCTAAACTTAGAAGATAAGAGAGTTTACTGAGGGGTGATTTGTTTCCCTCACCATTTCCCTGTGCTTATGGAGAATCTTCTTGAAGTGATGTTTTTTTATTGGGCAGAGATTCAGTCACTTCAATGACTGAGCCCTCCATTTAAAAGCTTATTTTGTTTATGTGTTATGAGCAGACCTGGGCAAAATACTTTTTAGACACAATAACCCTGAGGGTGCTGCAGGGGTGTAGGGAAGGAGTAGTCTGGTGAGGCAGGAATTGTTGTGTTCTGTAGTGTGTGCCTGAAGAAATAGGTACCCATTGCAGCTGACAGAGGGTGGGGGTGATGTGAGCTGAGTTAGGTGTGTGTGAGTACTCTGGCAGCTGGGTTCAGGACATATTGCAGTTGTTGGAGTGTTTTTCCAGGGATATCGCAGTAAAGGGCATCACAGTAATCTAGATGGGAGGTTTTGAATGCGTGGACCAGGATTTCAGCGTCATTCATGGTGACGGATGGGCAGAGTCATACAATGTAACGGAGATGGAAAAATTTATTATTTGTGAGAGAGTTGATGTGGGGTTTGAAGCTGAGTGATGGATAAAAGATGGCACCAAGGTTTTGGATAGTTGCAGAGGGTTTGACGCGCAGAGGGATTAAAGATGGCACCAAGGTTTTGGGTAGTTGTAGAGGGTTTGACGAGCAGAGGGATTAAAGATGGCACTAAGGTTTGGGATAGTTGTAGAGGGTTTGACGAGCAGAGGGATTAAAGATGGCACAAAGGTTTGGGATAGTTGTAGAGGGTTTCACTAGCAGACCATCTCTGCCAAGCAAGCGGTTGGTGATTTAAGAGGTCCTGATTATCGGTCCAGTTAGAATGATTATAGTTTAATCACAGTTCAGTTTGGGGAAATTGCTGGCCATCCAGAGCTTTATGTCATGAATGCATGCTATGAATGAGGGGTTCATAGGGCTGTGATGTTCTTTTTGCCGACATAAATGTGTGTGACATCGGCGTAACAGTGGTATTCATGCAGGAATGCTTTTACATTTTATTGTCATCTTAAAATATTCTAAATTTGAGCGAGCTAACATACTTGAACTTTTTTTTGACGAAGGGCTGGATATGGGTATGATGTTGATGGCATGTTGATGGATTTGTTCATTGATGGAACAAAAGGTTAACACATTTCTATAGATCATATTTTTTGGTTGTTTAAGAGAATGTTTGAATTGTTCTACAGACATTTAAGAGCATTTTTGTCTGGGTACATTTAAGAGCATTTTTGTCTGGGTACACATTCTGAATGGATCACTTTCTTCCAGCAGACTCTCTTGGCCAACTAATGAATCTGTGGTTATGTAACAAATACAATGCAACATGAATTATCATAAATCTCATTTATGTGCTGGATGCTTAGACAGTCTGACTACTTGTAACAAACATACATAAATAAATACATATTTTTGGGTTTATAGCAATGCATTTGGGAAAATGGTAGGGGTCTACAATTTTTGATATTTGCATGTGAGCATAATTAATGTTATCAGTCATATGGGCAGCTTTGCTTTGCTTGCTGTTCAACAGTACTATCCACTGACAGTCTTTCGAATGCAATGCACATTGCTATTGACGTTCACTCAACGTATTATTTTGAATTCTGACATTTGATTATGTTATAAAGCATCACAATAAACGGCTCTTTGGTCAGCTTGATTCAAATATAACAGTCTTTATATTCTTCCATTGATATATTGTGCATAACAGATTTATACCAGAAAAACATCTCTGAGTAAAATAAACACCAATAGTCCATTTACAATGACGGTTTTTGTCATTGAAATGAAGTATCATTGGTATCAGCAGCATTTTTAATTAGATGTCAAGATTTAATTTAAAAGCGCAAATATACTAATCGTTATGAATAACATGCACGTCTGACAGTTGCTTAGAGCATTCTACTTTAAGAACAGGTTTTACTTTTTCAAAATACTGTATTATTGCATGATGTAGTTTGTTAAAATAACTCCGAGTGTCGCTATTCACCAGCTAGGGCACGTTAGACGCACCTCTCCACCCACTAATGTAGTATTCAAAGAGAGAAATCTAAACATCACATCACAAAATCGGTTGGATTGTAGGCGCAAGATCCTCCGGATCCTCAGCATATATATTTAAAAATTGAACACTGGATTACAGAACCAAAACTGTCGGGTTGACGTAGACATGGAATACAAAGTCCGTCCTGGTTTGCTGCTTGAATGCTGTTTTGCTTTCGCCCTGCTTACAATGCCGCTAACGACCGGAGATATTAGCTTTTCTATTCCGGAGGAGATGAAACGCGGATCTGTCATTGGAAATATAGCGAAGGATATTGGCTTGGATGTTAAAAGTCTGTCTTCCCGAAACGCCCGTATAGACACTGAAAGAAGCCGCCAACGTTACTGCGACATTGATCTGAATTCTGGAAATTTGATTGTGTTTGAAAGGATTGACCGAGAGGCTCTTTGTGGCCAGACAGTTTCGTGTGCTCTCAAATTTGAGCTTGTCTTGGAGAATCCTCTAGAATTACACAGCATATCGCTTCATATTCAAGACATTAATGACAACCTGCCACAATTTGCAAATGACATTATAAAACTGGAAATCAGAGAATCGGCAGTTAAAGGAGCTCGCTTTCCCTTAGATGAGGCCCACGACGCGGATATAGGACAGAACGCGATTCAAAGCTACACGCTACAAAGGAATAATCATTTTGTTTTGGACGTTCAAACAAGCACAGACGGAGGGAAATACGGCGAATTAGTGCTAGAAAAGGAGCTGGACCGTGAAGAACAGCAGGAAGTTACATTATTACTTACTGCGGCTGATGGAGGGACCCCGCAGAGATCTGGTACTGTAGTTGTACACGTTACTGTGCTGGATGCTAACGATAACAAACCCGTGTTTAGCCAGGCTGTTTATGAAGTCAGTCTTCCTGAAAATTCTGCTTTAGGTGCTGTAGTGGTAACAGTTAGCGCCACTGATGCAGACGAGGGAGCCAATGGTGATGTGACTTATGAATTTGGCCGTGTTCCGAATGAAGTGAAACAATTGTTTTCCCTGGATCGTAAAACAGGACAGGTTAGACTTAATGGTAATATCGATTTTGAAGAGAATTTAAATTACAAAATGAGAATTCAAGCAAAAGATGGGTCAGGTTTAGCGTCGTATTCAACAGTCATTATAGATATCACTGATGTGAATGACAACGCCCCTGAGATATTTTTGAAATCTCTGAACAATCCCATCTCTGAAAGCACAATGCCTGGCACAGAGGTGGGCATCATTAATGTTCAGGATAAAGATTCAGGGGAAAATCGACAGGTCCGCTGCTCCATTCAGCAAAATGTTCCTTTCAAGTTAATACCATCCATCAAAAACTATTACTCACTGGTAACTACAAGCGAACTAGACCGCGAACTCGTGTCTGATTACAACATAACAATTACAGCTACAGATGAGGGCTCTCCGCCGCTGTCCTCTTCAAAAACTCTGCAATTATCTGTGTCAGATGTGAATGACAATCCGCCATTGTTTGAGCAGCAGTTATACAGCGCCTATGTGGCTGAAAATAATAAACCGGGCACCTCTGTCATTTCTGTGAGGGCGAGAGACCCAGACTGGAGACAGAACGGTACGGTTTTCTATTCTCTGTTGTCCAGTGAGGTCAGTGGTGTTCTCGTGTCTTCATTTTTATCTATTAACGGAGACACCGGGGTGATCCATGCTGTCAGACCTTTTGATTATGAGCAGTTTAGAAGTTTCAAAGTGCAGGTGGTTGCCAGAGACAACGGTTCTCCTCCACTCAGCAGTAACGTCACTGTGAGTGTGCTCATAACAGATGAGAATGATAACTCTCCACAGATACTATATCCTGCTCCTCTCGGGAACTCCTTCATGACCGAAATGGTCCCAAAAGCTGCTCAGGCAGGCTCCCTGGTTTCCAAGGTGATCGCTGTTGATGCAGACTCTGGACAGAACTCCTGGCTATCTTATCACATCCTGAAATCGACCGATCTGGCACTTTTTAGCATTGGTCTTCACAGCGGAGAGATCAAGACGCAGCGAGACATTTCTCTATCTGATACTATGAAGCAGAACATTGTTATATCAGTGAAAGATAACGGACAACCCTCCCTCTCGACAACCTGCACAGTATATCTACTGATTTCGGATAACTTGGCAGAAGTTCCAGAGTTGAAAGATATGTCATATGAGGAGAACAGTTCCAGATTAACTTCATATTTGATCATAGCACTGGTCTCTGTTTCCACCTTCTTCCTGACGTTCATTATTCTCATTATTTCCGTGAGGTTTTGCCGTAGAAGAAACCCCAGACTTTTGTTTGATGGCGCAGTGGCCATTCCCAGCGCATATTTACCTCCCAACTACGCGGAGGTCGGCGGAACAGGAACACTTCGCAGTTCTTATAACTATGACGCATACTTAACAACTGGCTCGCGCACCAGCGACTTCAAGTTCGTCAGCTCTCCCAATGACGCCACACTGCCCGCTGATCTAACTCTGAAGAGGAGTCAAAATCAAACTCTGAACGGGGAGTCAACTCTCCACAGGCCAGATGTTAACGAGGTACACTTAGTTTTTTTCTGTTGCACATATCATGTTGAATTTATGGTTTTTTAAATAATTTATTTCAATAAAAAAATAAATAGCACAAAATATGTAGCTGAGTTGCAATATAATATGGATGGTTTGTAATATTTTTATTTGACAGGCTATTATTTTACCTATTTACAGTTTTATCCAAGTTAATTCATCACTTATTTTAGGCAGATGAAACATGTATCAGACCAGTGGCCTTACTGGCCCACGATGCAAGGATTTAATCGTGAGGAAGGTTTATGGATACAGTTCGTATGTAGCAGCCGTATCTTACGAAAGCTGGTGAACGCAATGTTGATGAGGGAGATATTTAACTTGTCTCAAGTTTAGACCAGTCAAGTGATTTGTAGTTGTAACCTTGGCTACCCCACTTTAAATTTGTACGTCACATAGCTGAATCGGCAAGTGCTTTGATACGAATGTTTGTTTCAACATAATATTGTTTCTTTCTTCTGTGTTTTGGCAGAATATCAGGTCAGCATTCTGAGAAAATGGCGCAAATACCAATTTGCATTTCACGTGTCCAGACATTTCAGGCATTATTAGGCAATCATGTGACACATGAGAATTTAAAACACTGATTGAGAAAAGTAGGCTGCAATTATGCGGCTTTACAGCAAACTATATCATTCGTTTTTGCTAATGTTGTCATGGAAACACATGCTACTGAATTACCTTGTCAATTACAATGTCTGTATGGAAATATTGCGTAGGATCTCTCTTCTAATACATCTTAAATACTATAGGCTTGGTTATAAAAAATATTTGTCTTCAAATGTATTGTATGCATATGATATGAACATATGATTATTTCAATCGGTTGAACTTAAATGTATACATCAGTAAAGTATGTTACAGGACGCAGATAAGATTTTTTTCAATTTGTAGATTTTCTAAAATAACTCACGAGGTCGCTGTTCACCATCGAGGGGAAGCTAAAGATGCAACTCCTCCCTTTTTTTTTTTTACTATTCAGAACCAATCAGTCCGCTCCCACACCAAACCTATATTCACACACCAGACAGCCTGGTTTGGCTGTGTAACTCAATTTATATTTCTGCAAGCTCATTCACTTGATTGAAATGGGAACACTCACACATATCGGCCATACTATGGACCGCAGAGGCTTGTCTATTACTGGAGCGAGTTACTGTTGGGTTTTCTTTTTTTTAATCGTGCCAGCTTCGTTAGGAGATGTGAGCTATTCTGTTCCGGAGGAGCTGAAACGCGGATCTGTCATTGGAAATATTGCTAACGATCTGGGGGTGGATTCTAAAAGTCTTTTGGATCGCAAGGCTCGCTTACACACAGAAGGAAGCAGCAAGCGCTATTGTGACATCAATCTTAATTCTGGCGATTTGATTGTGGCTGAAAGGATCGACAGAGAACAGCTTTGCGGCCAAAATGCTGTGTGTAATTTAAAATACGAGCTGGTGCTTGAAAGCCCGTTGGATTTACACCGTGTGGTTGTGCAAATTCAGGATATAAATGACAACACGCCTCGGTTCTCGAGCGATATTATCCGACTAGAAATTCAAGAATCTGCTGATAAAGGCGCTCGCTTTCCAGTGAATGAGGCGCACGATGCGGATATAGGACAGAACGCGGTACAAAGCTACACACTACAAAAGAATGATCATTTTGTTCTGGCTGTTCAGACGAATATAGATGGAGGGAAATACGGTGAGTTAGTGTTAGAAAAAGAGCTGGATCGAGAAGAACAAAAGGAGGTTACATTTTTACTTACAGCTTCCGACGGAGGGACTCCTCAGAGATCCGGTACTGTACTTATACACGTCACTGTGCTGGATGCTAATGATAATATCCCCGTGTTTAGCCAGGCCGTTTATAAAGTCAGTTTTCCTGAAAATTCTGCTTTAGGTGCCGTCGTGGTTACAGTAAGCGCCAGTGATCCAGACGAGGGAGCCAGTGGCGAGGTGACTTATGCATTTAGTCGCATTTCCGATCAGGCTAAGGAGTTGTTTAGTCTTGATCGTAAAACTGGGGAAATACGAGTAACGGGACCCATCGATTTTGAAGAAAAGTCCAATTATGAAATGCGCATTGAAGGGAAAGACGGAGCTGGACTCGCTTCGCAGACCAAAGTAATTGTCGATATCACTGATATGAACGACAACGCACCGGTGATATTTGTGACTTCATTGTCTAGCTCTGTGCCCGAGAGCGCGCCACCTGGCACAGAGGTTGGTATCATTCATGTTCAGGACATTGATTCAGAGGATAATAGTCAAGTTCGATGTTCTATTCAAGGTCAAGTACCTTTCAAATTGATTCCTTCTATCAAAAAATTTTATTCAGTTGTAACAACTGGTGAGTTGGATCGGGAGCTCCAGTCAGAATACAATATTTCAGTGACTGCTTCAGATGGAGGCTCCCCACCCTTGTCCTCCTTTAAAACACTGCATGTATCCATATCGGATGTGAACGACAATCCGCCTGCATTTGATGAGCAGTCATACAGCGCCTATGTGACTGAAAACAACAAACCGGGCACCTCTGTCATTTCTGTGAGGGCTAGAGACCCAGACTGGAGACAGAACGGGACGGTTTTCTATTCTCTGTTGTCCGGGGAGGTCAGTGGTGTTCCCGTATCTTCATTTTTATCAATTAATGGAGACACCGGGGTGATCCATGCTGTCAGATCATTTGATTATGAACAGTTCAGAAGCTTGAAAGTGCAGGTGGTTGCTAGAGACAACGGTTCTCCTCCACTCAGCAGCAACGTAACTGTGAGTGTGTTCATAACAGATGAGAATGATAACTCTCCACAGATACTATATCCTGCTCCTCTCGGGAACTCATTCATGACCGAGATGGTTCCCAAAGCTGCTCATGCGGGCTCACTGGTTTCGAAGGTGATCGCAGTTGATGCAGACTCTGGACAGAACTCCTGGCTGTCCTATCAGATCCTGAAATCTACTGATCCGGGACTTTTCACCATTGGCCTTCACAGCGGAGAGATCAGAGCGCAGCGGGACATTGCTGAATCTGATACCATGAAGCAAAACCTCGTTGTATCAGTGAAAGATAACGGACAGAAATCCCTCTCGACAACCTGCGCAGTATATTTACTGATTTCAGATAATTTGGCAGAAGTTCCAGAGCTGAAAGATATGTCATATGAGGAGAACGGTTCCAAATTGACTTCATATTTGATCATCGCACTGGTCTCTGTTTCCACCTTCTTCCTGACGTTCATTGTCCTCATTGTGGTCCTGAAGCTTTGCCGTAGAAGAAAGCCCAGACTGTTGTTTGACGGCGCAGTAGCCATTCCCAGCGCATATTTCCCTCCCAACTACGCGGAGGTGGAGGGAGCAGGAACACTTCGCAGTTCTTACAATTATGACACTTACTTAACGACTGGTTCACGCACAAGCGACTTCAAGTTTGTTCGCTCGTTTAACGACGGCACGCTGCCCGCTGATCTGACGCTGAAGAGGAGCCCCTGTGAAACTAATGAGCCGGGCGAGCCGACAGATGATGGGTCAAAATTCTCCACTTTGGTAAACCAATTACAGTTCCATTTTTTATAATCCGAAAAGTTTTGTTTTTAATTTTCAAGTTTGTTTCAAATGTTTCCCACAGATTTAAGCACTTCAAATGATTGGGAAGAAATTAAGTCACTTTTTCGAAATGTAACACATTACCTTTGTGTTTCACATTATGTTTGTGTTTACTTGTGTTAGACAGTTGGCTCTGCGTAGGTTATGCCTTCAAAGGTTGTCATTTTTTCCCCCCTTCATGAGGAATCACTTAAGTTTTGTTAAGTTTATGATCAGCAGGGGTGTCATATCCATACTTTTGTCAGTTTTGTGCATGCCATTCTCGTGCTTGTCAGCCGTGAAAAATTGGGATTGTAAAGTATATTGTTATTTTAACAGATTTTCTATCCCGGAAACGTCCACTGAGCGCGAGGTGTTCATATTTTGTTCTACTTTCTCTTTCACCTGGATTGTTATGCATCCGTGTACATTATCGTGTTCGTTTACATTTGAAGTGTTTTATACTTTGCTACGCATACGTAATTTTGAGTATTTTTAGTTTGGGAAACCATTTCGTACGGGCAATATATGGGATGCTACAACCATTGTCCAAAGAGCTTGGGTTGGGCACAGTGCAACTATCTTAATAAAACGGGCTGCATTTCTTTAAACTCAAAGCAATGGTCAATTGTCTTTGTAATTACATTTCATTGCATTACATTACAGGCATTTCGCAGACGCTCTTATCCAGAGCGACTTACACAACTTCTTATTCTTACACAACTTCTGACCTGTGGCTCACATGGTAACTGCTTTGTGACGTGTTGTGCATGTAGTTGCCCTCGTGTGGTTTAAGATGGTCTGTGTCGTTGCTCTAAAGATCTGAGGCATGAACAGTCATATTGTATAGGGGAATAAGAATAGGGATAGAGTGAAAAAGCTAAACATGAGAATAATCTCATTCTCTGTGCTGTGGACAGTTTGTCAGGCAGCACAACACAATCAACACTCTACATTCTTATATCAGCGCAGACCAGGAGACACTGGCTGAGAACAGCATCAATGTGAAATCTGTTCTCATTGTAAGTTTTTGCTTTCCGAAACGTGAGAAGCTTGACTTCACTGTTTGAGGGCACTTTCTCTGTGGGTTAACAGGATGGAGAAATCAGATACATAATACAAATTCTGTGTTGCTTTTATATTGTGACTGAGAACTTGATGAATATGTATCTCTGTATGCCCTCCACTGGGGACTTCTCTCTTAAATTTCAGCACCATGCTGGTGGACAGCAACAAAACCTCACTTGTTGCCATAACCTTCCTTCTGTGGCAGTGGTGTGACTTTTTAGTCTTACTTTAGGCCATTTAATCTCACTTAGGCAAGCAAGCGTATTAAAGTTTGACGCTCCATTCTGCATTGTATTTTGTGTGCTTGTCTTGTTACTCCTTCCACACTAGTATCTGTCCCTTAAACACGTTGAGCAGGCTGGCTATTAATAAGCCTGATTTGCTCAGATTCTATTTTTGCTCAAAGTAGCTTTGTTCCCTCCTGCTGTGGATGACTTCCTTGCCCAAGAGGTGTGCATATTAAGCAGCTGTGCTGCTGTGCACATCTGCATTGCTGTAGGGTGAGCTACTGCATTTTTCAAAAAAGAAAACACAGACTAAATTTATGCAACTTTATTTCAGAATTCTCAGGTTGATCATTAAATGAAATCTGAATTATTAAATATTCTGCAATGTGCACACTTGGGAAGTATGCTGTTGAATAACTATTAACATTTTTGTTTATTTCTGATGATTTTGGTTGAAATGTGAAAGACAAGTTTACCTTTTTTCTTCTAGGTTGCAGGTGTGCTTAGGAATGCTATTGCATTTATGCTTCTCTAGAGATTCAGCTTTACATAAATATGTAGATGAGCTTTCCATTGTGAAGTTTTTGCTTTCTTTCTTTATGTGTGCAGTCTTGTGTAAAAAGCGTTATATCTATAATGCAGTACTAGCAGCAACATACATCACACTGTGACCTGACCAACTGCTGACAGAGGGGTGATTTATTTCCCTCACCATTTCTGTGTGCTTATAGAGAATCTGCTTGAAATGTACTTTGTCAGTGTGGATATGATAATACATCAGTGACATCATACACCAGTGATGTTTTTCATTGGGCAGAGGTTCAGTCAATTCAATGACTGAGCCCTCCATTTAAAAGCTTATTTTGTTTATGTGTTATGAGCATACCTGGGCAAAATACTTTTTAGACACAATAACCCTGAGGGTGCTGCAGGGGTGTAGGGGAGGAGTAGTCTGGTGAGGCAGGAAATGTCCAGACCCATGAATTGTAGTGTTCTGTAGTGTGTGCCTGAGGAAATAGGTACCCAATGCAGCTGACAGAGGGTGGGGGTGATGTGAGCTGAGTTGGGTGTGTGTGAGTACTCTGGCAGCTGGGTTCAGGACATATTGCAGTTGTTGGAGTGTTTTGTCAGTGTGTGTGTTACTGCAGAAAACTGCAATACAGTAATCTAGACGTTAGATTTTGAATGTGTGGACCAGGATATCAGTGTCATTCAGGGTGACGGATGGGCATACAATGTAACGGAAATGGAAAAATGTATTCTTTGTGAGAGAGTTGACGTGGGGTTTGAAGCTGAGCGAGGGATCAAAGATGGCGAGGGGCTGGATATGGGTAATGGTGTTGAAGGCATGTAAAGATTAGTTAATTGACGTAATAAACGGTTAACACATTTCTAGAGATAATATTTTTGACTGTTTAAGAGAATGTTTGAATTCTTCTACAGATATTTATGAGCATGTTTGTCTGGAGTAGATGCACATTCTGAATGGATCACTGTCTTCCAGGAGACTCTTTAGGTGTGCCGTTTAATCTGTTGTGATGTAACAAATGGGACTCTGCATTAATTCGCCCTAAATCTCATTCATGTGCTGGATGCTCAGACAGTCTGACTACTTGTAACCAGATCATTGAACAAATTGTTCTAAAATAAAATAAATAAATACAATGCATTTTAGAAAATATCATGGGTCTGCATGCAATTTTAGACATTTGCATGTGAGCATAATTCATGTTATCAGTCAGAAAGACAGTTTTTCTTGGACTGGTATTCAACAGTACTATCCACCGACAGTGATAAGCCATGCAGTCTTTCAAATGCTATGCTACACCGCTGTTGAGGTTTTTTTATTGATTTTATAAAGCAACACAATAAACGGCCCATTGGTCAGCTTAATTCAAATAGAACAGTTCATATGCTTCAATTTATATATTTATGCATGATCTATTTATAGCAGACAAAACATATCTGAGTAAAATGAATTATGTCATTGCCAGAGTGGTGATTTGTGGACAAAAAATATTAGCAGCACTGGTTTTAGTATAACTTTTTTTACATTGTTTGCAAATATCTATATTTTTTGCAATCATTAGACTTCAAGATTTAATTTAAAAACAAATATATACCAGAATATATAATAACATGCACGTGTGATAGTTGCTTAGTTTCTGAGCATTCTATTTTAAGAACATGTTTTACTCTCAAAATACTGTGCTGTAGTTTAATAAAATAACTCAGAGTGTCGCTATTCACCAGCTATGGCACTTTAGACGCACCACTCCACCAATGTAGTGTTCAAAGAGAGAGAAATCCAAGCGACAGCATTCATCCACAAATACATTTGGATTGTATGCGCAAGATCATCCGGATTTTTAGCATATATAGGCTACTTACAAACTGAAGACTGGATTACAGAACAAAAACCTTCGCTTTGACGTAGACATGGAATACAAAGTCCTTCCCGGTTTGCTGCTTGAATGCTGTTTTGCTTTCGCCCTGCTTACTATGCCGCTAACGACCGGAGATATCAGCTTCTCTATTCCGGAGGAGATGAAACGCGGATCTGTCGTTGGAAATATAGCTAAGGATATTGGCTTGGATGTTAAAAGTCTGTCTGCCCGAAACGCCCGTATAGACACTGAAAGGAGCCGCCAACGTTACTGCGACATTGATCTGAATTCTGGCGATTTGATTGTGTTTGAAAGGATTGACCGAGAGGCTCTTTGTGGCAAGAAGGTTTCGTGTGCTCTGAAATTTGAGCTTGTATTGGAGAATCCTCTAGAATTACACAGCATATCGCTTCATATTCAAGATATTAATGACAATCTGCCACAATTTGCAAATGAAATTATAAAACTGGAAATCAGAGAATCGGCAGATAAAGGAGCTCGCTTTCCCTTAGATGAAGCCCACGACGCTGATATAGGACAGAACGCGATTCAAAGCTACACGCTACAAAGGAATGATCATTTTGTTTTGGACGTTCAAACAAGCACAGACGGAGGGAAATACGGCGAATTAGTGTTAAATAAAGAGCTTGACCGTGAAGAACAGCATGAAGTTACATTATTACTTACTGCGGCTGATGGAGGGACCCCACAGAGATCTGGTACTGTAGTTGTACACATCACTGTGCTGGATGCTAACGATAACAGACCCGTGTTTAGCCAGGCCGTATATAAAGTCAGTCTGCCTGAAAATTCTGCTTTAGGTGCTGTAGTGGTAACAGTCAGCGCCACTGATGCAGACGAGGGAGCCAATGGTGATGTAACTTATGAATTTGGCCGTGTTCCGAATGAAGTTAAACAATTGTTTTCCCTGGATCGTAAAACAGGACAGGTTAGACTTAATGGTAATATCGATTTCGAAGAGAATTTAAACTACGAAATGAGAATTCAAGCAAAAGATGGGTCAGGTTTAGCGTCGTATTCGACAGTCATTATAGATATAACCGATGTGAATGACAACGCCCCTGAGATATTTTTGAAATCTCTGAAGAATCCCATCTCTGAGAGCGCATTACCTGGCACAGAGGTGGGCATCATTAATGTTCAGGATAAAGATTCAGGGGAAAATCGACAGGTCCGCTGCTCCATTCAGCAAAATGTTCCTTTCAAGTTAATCCCCTCCATCAAAAATTATTACTCACTGGTAACTACAAGCGAACTAGACCGCGAACTCGTGTCTGATTACAACATAACAATTACAGCTACAGATGAGGGCTCTCCGCCGCTGTCCTCTACAAAAACTCTACAGTTATCTGTGTCAGATGTGAATGACAATCCGCCATTATTTGAGCAGCAGTCATACAGCGCCTATGTGGCTGAAAATAATAAACCTGGCACCTCTGTCATTTCTGTGAGGGCGAGAGACCCAGACTGGAGACAGAACGGTACGGTTTTCTATTCTCTGTTGTCCAGTGAGGTCAGTGGTGGTCTCGTGTCTTCATTTTTATCCATTAATGGAGACACCGGAGTGATCCATGCTGTCAGACCTTTTGATTATGAGCAGTTTAGTAGCTTCAAAGTTCAGGTAGTTGCCAGAGACAACGGTTCCCCTCCACTCAGCAGTAATGTGACTGTGAGTGTGCTCATAACAGATGAGAATGATAACTCTCCACAGATATTATACCCTGCTCCTCTCGGGAACTCTTTAATGACCGAAATGGTCCCAAAATCTGCTCACGCAGGCTCCCTGGTTTCCAAGGTGATCGCTGTTGATGCAGACTCTGGACAGAACTCCTGGCTATCCTATCACATCCTGAAATCAACCGATCTGGCACTTTTTAGCATTGGTCTTCACAGCGGAGAGATCAAGACGCAGCGAGACATTTCTCTATCTGATACTATGAAGCAAAACCTCGTTATATCAGTGAAAGATAACGGACGACCCTCCCTGTCGACAACCTGCACAGTATATCTACTGATTTCAGATAACTTGGCAGAAGTTCCAGAGCTGAAAGATATGTCATATGAGGAGAACAGTTCCAGATTAACGTCATATTTGATCATAGCACTGGTTTCTGTTTCCACTTTCTTCCTGACGTTCATTATTCTTATTATTTCCGTGAGGTTTTGCCGTAGAAGAAACCCCAGACTTTTGTTTGATGGCGCAGTGGCCATTCCCAGCGCATATTTACCTCCCAACTACGCGGAGGTCGGCGGAACAGGAACACTTCGCAGTTCTTATAACTATGACGCATACTTAACAGCTGGCTCGCGCACCAGCGACTTCAAGTTCGTCAGCTCTCCCAATGACGCCACACTGCCCGCTGATCTAACTCTGAAGAGGAGTCAAAATCAAACGCTGAACGGGGAGTCAACTCTCCACAGGCCAGATGTTAACGAGGTACCTGTAGTTTTTTCTGTTGCACATATCATGTTGAATTTATAGTATTTTAAATAATTTATTTAAATAAAAAAATAAATGGCACAAAATATGTAGCTGAGTTGCAATATAATATGGATGGTTTGTAATGTTTTCATTTGGCAGGCTATTATTTTGCCTATTCGCAGTTTTATCCAAGTTAATTCATCACTTATTTTAGGCAGATGAAACATGTATCAGACCAGTGGCCTTACTGCCCCACGATGCAAGGATTTAATCGTGAGGAAGGTTTATGGATACAGTTCGGATGTAGCAGCCGTGTCTTACGAAAGCTGATGAACGCAATGTTGATGCGAATGAGAGGGAGATATTGAACTTGTCTCAAGTTTACACCAGTCTAGTGATTTGTCGTTGTAACCTTGGCTACCCCACTTTAAATTCGTACGTCACATAGATGAATCTGCAAGGGCTTTGATACGAATGTTTGTTTCAACATTATATTGTTTCTTCCTTCTGTTTTTTGGCAGAATATCAGGGCTACATTATGAGAAAATGGCGCAAATACTAATTTGCATTTCACGTGTCCAGACATTTCAGGCTGTATTAGGCAATAATGTGACAAATGATAGTTTAAAACACTGATTGAGAAAAATAGGCTACAATTATGCGGCTTTACAGCACACTATATCATTCGTTTTTGCTAATGTTGTCATGGAAACACATGTTACTGAATTACCCTGTCAATTACAATGTCTGTGTGGAAATATTGCGTAGGATCTCTCTTCTAATACATCTTAAATACTATAGGCTAGGTTATCAAAATGATTTGTGTCTTCAAATGCATTGTAAGCATATGATATGGACATATGATTATTTCAATCGGTTGAACTTAAATGTGTACATCAGTAAAATATGTTACAGGGCGCAGATAAGATTTTTTCAATTTGTAGATTTTCTAAAATAACTCACGAGGTCGCTGTTCACCATCGAGGGGAAGCTAAAGATGCAACTCCTCCCTTTTTTTTTACTATTCAGAACCAATCAGTCCGCTCCCGCACCAAATATATTCACACACCAGACAGCCTGGTTTGGCTGTGTAACTGAATTTATATTTCTGCTAGCTGATGAATTTTATTGAAATGGGAACACTCACACATATGGACCATACTATGGACCGCAGAGGCTTGTCTATTACTGGAGCGAGTTACTGTTGGGTTTTCTTTCTTTTAATCGTGCCAACTTCGTTTGGAGATGTGAGCTATTATGTTCCGGAGGAGCTGAAACGCGGATCTGTCATTGGAAATATTGCAAATGATCTCGGGGTGGATTTTAAAAGTATTTTGGATCGCAAGGCTCGCTTACACACAGAAGGAAGCAGCAAGCGCTATTGTGATATCAATCTGAATTCTGGAGATTTGATTGTGGCTGAAAGGATCGACAGAGAACAGCTTTGTGGCCAAAATGCTGTGTGTAATTTAAAATATGAGCTGGTGCTTGAAAGTCCGTTGGATTTACACCGTGTGGTTGTGCAGATTCAGGATATAAATGACAATTCGCCTCGATTCTCTGATGATATTATCCGACTAGAAATTCGAGAATCTGCTGTGAAAGGCGCTCGCTTTCCAGTGAATGAGGCGCACGATGCGGATATAGGACAGAACGCAATTCAAAGCTATACACTACAAAGGAATGATCATTTTGTTCTGGATGTTCAGACTAATATAGATGGAGGGAAATACGGTGAGTTAGTATTAGAAAAAGAACTGGATCGCGAGGAAAAGCAAGAGGTTTCATTATTACTTACAGCTTCCGACGGAGGGACTCCTCAGAGATCCGGTACTGTAGTTATACACGTCACTGTGCTGGATGCTAACGATAACATCCCCGTGTTTAGCCAAGCCATTTATAAAGTCAGTCTTCCTGAAAATTCAGCTTTAGGTGCCGTCGTGGTTACAGTAAGCGCCAGTGATCCAGACGAGGGAGCCAGTGGCGAGGTGACTTATGCATTTAGTCGCATTTCCGATCAGGCTAAGGAGTTGTTTAGTCTTGATCGCAAAACTGGTGAAATACGTGTAACGGGACCCATTGATTTCGAAGAAAAGTCCAATTATGAAATGCGCATTGAAGGGAAAGACGGAGCTGGACTCACTTCGCTGACCAAAGTAATTATAGACATCACTGATATGAATGATAACGCACCGGTGATATTTGTGACTTCATTGTCTAGCTCTGTGCCCGAGAGCGCGCCACCTGGCACAGAGGTTGGTATCATTCATGTTCAGGACATTGATTCAGAGGATAATAGTCAGGTTCGATGTTCTATTCAAGGTAATGTACCTTTTAAATTGATGCCTTCTATCAAGAATTTTTATTCGGTTGTAACAACTGGTGAGTTGGACCGTGAACTCCAGTCAGAATACAATATTTCAGTGACTGCTTCAGACGGAGGCTCCCCGCCCTTGTCCTCCTTTAAAACACTGCATGTATCCATCTCGGATGTGAACGACAATCCGCCTTTATTTGATGAGCAGTCATACAGCGCCTATGTCACTGAAAATAACAAACCCGGCACCTCTGTCATTTCTGTGAGTGCAAGAGACCCAGACTGGAGACAGAACGGTACGGTTTTCTATTCTCTGTTGTCCGGGGAGGTCAATGGTGTTCCCATGTCTTCATTTTTATCCATTAATGGAGACACCGGGGTGATCCATGCTGTCAGATCATTTGATTATGAGCAGTTTAGAAGCTTCAAAGTGCAGGTGGTTGCCAGAGACAACGGTTCTCCTCCACTCAGCAGCAATGTGACTGTGAGTGTGTTCATAACAGATGAGAATGATAATTCTCCACAGATACTATATCCTGCTCCTCTCGGGAACTCATTCATGACCGAGATGGTTCCCAAAGCTGCTCCTGCGGGCTCTCTGGTTTCCAAGGTGATCGCAGTTGATGCCGACTCTGGACAGAACGCATGGCTGTCCTATCAGATCCTGAAATCTACTGATCCGGGACTCTTCACCATTGGTGTTCACAGCGGAGAGATCAGAGCGCAGCGGGACATTGCTGAATCTGATACTATGAAGCAAAACCTCGTTGTATCAGTGAAAGATAACGGACAGAAATCCCTCTCGACAACCTGCGCAGTATATTTACTGATTTCAGATAATTTGGCAGAAGTTCCAGAGCTGAAAGATATGTCATATGCGGAGAACGGTTCCAAATTGACTTCATATTTGATCATCGCACTGGTCGCTGTTTCCACCTTCTTCCTGACGTTCATTGTCCTCATTCTGGTCCTGAAGCTTTGCCGTAGAAGAAAGCACAGACTGTTGTTTGACGGCGCAGTAGCCATTCCCAGCGCATATTTCCCTCCCAACTACGCGGAGGTGGAGGGAGCAGGAACACTTCGCAGTTCTTACAATTATGACACTTACTTAACGACTGGCTCACGCACAAGCGACTTCAAGTTTGTTCGGTCGTTTAACGACGGCACGCTGCCCGCTGATCTGACGCTGAAGAGGAGCCCCCATGAAACTAGTGAGCAGCGCGGGCCGACAGAGGATGGGTCAAAATTCTCCACTTTGGTAAACTAATTACAGTTCCATTTTTTATAATCCGAAAAGTTTTGTTTTTAATTTCCAAGTTTGTTTCAAATGTGTTCCCCAGATTTAACCACTTTAAACGATTGGGAGTAAATTAATTCGCTTTTTCAAAATGTAACACATTAACTTAGGCTTCTTGTGTTAGACAGTTGGCTCTGCGTAGGTTATGCCTTCAAAGGTTGTCATGTTTTTTTCACCTTCACGAGGAATCACTTAAGTTTCGTTAAGTTTATGATCAGTTGGGATGTCATATCCATACTTTTGTGCATGCCATTCTCATGCTTGTCACCCGTGAATAATTGGCTTTGTAAAAGTATATTCCTATTGTTATACATTTTCATCCCGGAAACGTCCACTGAGCGCGAGGTGTTCATATTTTGTTCTACTTTGTCTTTCACCTGTGATGTTATGCATCCGTTATGCATCAGTGGACATTATCGTGTTCGTTTACATTTGAATTGTTTAATAGCTTACTATGTATTCGGAATTTAAAGTATTTAGTTTGGGAAACCCTTTCGTACGGACAATATATGGGATGCTGGATTGCATTGTCCAAGGAGCTTGGGTTGGGCACAGTGCACTTCTTCTAATAAAACGTCCTTTATTTCCTTAAACTCAAAGCAATGCTCCATTGTCTTAGTAATTACAAAAGCATACTGGCGAACTGTGGCTCACATGGTAACACAGAAATGTGTTCTGATTATAAGTGCTATTAACTTTTAATAAAAACTCGAATATAATATTAACTTTTTCCAAAACTCGAGATGTGGGCACTTACTTTGTGAGTTAACGGGATGGAGAAATAATTTCTGTTCATTTTATTAAAAAAATCAATTTTGTGTTGATTATTTATCTCTGTATGCCCTCCACTGGGGACTTCTCTTTTAAAGTTCAGCACCATGCTGGTGGACAGCAACAAAACCTCACTTGTTGCCTTAAGTAACCTTCCTTCTGTGGCAGTGGTGTGACTTTTTAATCTTACTTTAGGCCATTTAATCTCACTTTGGCAAGCAAGCGTATTAAAGTGACAAGCGTGTGCTTGTCTTGTTACTCATTCCACACTATTCTCTGTTCCTTAAACCTTAAACATGCTGAGGGGACATACTAAACTCCTCAAAAAAAGTTCGGAAACGTTATTTCGGTCGATTATTCCTCCCCTTTAATAATACCAATTGGTATTGTATTTTATATCGTTGGAAAGCCTGATTAGTCACCTTTACAACGAGGTACAACTTGTAAGGATCGTGCATTCGTGGAATGAGCAACACAGCTAACCGTGTGGGTAGCGGCCCAAAAAAATGTGCCAAAATCCCCTGCAATATTCTTCTGTTGGTATTCACTCTCGTTTTGAGTTGCTTGGTGGACTGGATGATTGCACTCTCCCACAGTAATAAGGAAAAAACAACACATATTGGCCATTTTTACACTTTATTCATTTTACACTGTCAGGGACCTCAGTAGCGTGTGGAAGATCCATACGCAGCCACAACAGCTTGGCACCTCCTCCTCATGCTGGTCACCAGCCTGGTCACACACTGCTGTGGGATGGCATCCCATTCCATCCCACTGGCATACACCTGCCAGCACTTGAAGCTCAAAACGAGAGTGAATACCAACAGAAGAATATTGCAGGGGATTTTGGCACATTTTTTTTGGCCGCTACCCACACGGTTAGCTGTGTTGCTCATTCCACGAATGCATGATCCTTACAAGTTGTACCTCGTTGTAAAGGTGACTAATCAGGCTTTCCAAGGATATAAAATACAATACCAATTGATATTATTAAAGGAGAGGAATAATCGACCGAAATAACGTTTCCAAACTTTTTTTGAGGAGTTTATTAACAAGCCTGATTTACTCATCTGATTTTATTTTTGCTTAAAGTAGCTTTGTTCCCACCTGCTGTGGATGACTTTATTGCCCAAGAGGTGTGCAGATTAAGCAGCTGTGCTGCTGTGCACATCTGTATTGCTCTGGGGTGAGCTACTGTATTTCTCAACAAAAAAAAACACATACTGAATTCATGCAAGTCTATTTCAGAATACAAGAAGGTTGATCATTAAATTTACTATGAATTTTTACATTGGCAATGTTTTCTGTTGATTCACTGGGAATTAACACTTTGAGTGGCTCCTGAAAGACAATTTTAGTTAAAAATTGAAAGACTTCATTTAGGTTGCGTGTGTGTTTGAAAATGTTATTACCTTTGTGTCTGTATAGAAACTCAGCTTTACATAAACATGATTAGAATTTCATTTGGGAAGTTTTTGCTTCCTTCCTTTGTGTGTGTCCAGTGTTGTGTAAAAAACCTGATATCTGAAGGCAGTACTAGCAGCAACACTGTGTCTTAGGCTTCGGAGATGGAGAGTTTTGGGGAGATTTGTTTCTCTCACAATTTTTGTGTGCTTATGGAGAATCTGCTTGCAATGTACTTTGTCAGTGTGGAATGTAATACATGAATGACAACATACATCAGTCATGTTTTTCAGTCATTCAGTTCATTGACTGAGCCCTCCGTTTAAACGCTTAGTTTGTTCATTTATTATGAGCATACCTGGACACAATTGATCCCTGAGGGTGCTGCAGGGGTGTAGAGGAGGAGTAGTTTGGTGAGGCAGGAAATGTCCACACCCATGAATTGCTTTGTAAGTGGTGAGAGGGGTTCTGTAGTGCGTGTCTGAGGAACTAGGTACCCATTGCAGCTGACAGAGGATGGGGGTGATGTGAGCTGAGTTGGGTGTGTGTGTGAGTACTCTGGCAGCTGGGTTCAGGACATATTGCAGTTTTTGGAGTGTTTTGCCAAGGATATCACAGTAAAGGGCATCACAGTAATCGGGATGGGAGGTTTTGAATGTGTGGACCAGGATATCAGTGTCATTCAGGGTGATGGATGGGCAAAGTCATACAATGTAACGGAGATGGAAAAATGAATTCTTAGTGAGAGAGTTGACGAGGGTTTGAAGCTGAGTGATTGATCAAAGATGGCACCAAGATTTTGGGTAGTTGTAGAGGGTTTGACAAGCAGAGGGATTAAAGATGGCACCAAGGTTTTGGATAGTTGCAGAGGGTTTCACTAGCAGACCATTTCTGTCAAGAAAGCGGTTAGTGATTTGTGAGGTCCTTATTTTCGGTCCAGTTAGAATGATTATAGTTTAATCGCAGTTCAGTTTGGGGAAATTGGTGGCCATCCAGAGCTTTATGTCATGAATGCATGCTATGAGTGAGGGGTTATATGACTGTGATGTTTTTTGTGCCGACATAAATGTGTGACATCTGCATAACAGTGGTATTTCTGCAGGAAAGCTTTTACATTTTATTGCCTAAATCTTCCGTAAATCTCATTCATGTGCTGGATGCTCAGACAATCTGATTGCTTGTAACGAGATCATTGAAGTTGTTGTTCTAAAATAAAATAAATAAATAAATAAATAAATGTGTGTTTACAGCAATGCATTTTAGAAAATATCATGGGTCTGCATGAAATTTTAGATATTTGCATGTGAGCATAATAAATGTTATCAGTCAGAAAGACAGCTTTTCTTGGATTGGTATTCAACAGGACTATCCACCGACAGTGATAAGCCATGCAGTCTTTCAAATGATATACTACACCGCTGTTGAGGTTTTTTAAATTGATTTTATAAAGCAACACAATAAACGGCCCATTGGTCAGCTTAATTCAAATAGAACAGTTCATATGCTTCAATTTATATATTTATGCATGATCTATTTATAGCAGACAAAACATATCTGAGTAAAATTAACTCTGTCATTGCCAGAGTGGTGATTTGTGGACAAAAAATATTAGCAGCACTGGTTTTAGTAGGATTATTTTACATTGTTTGCAAATATAAATATTTTTTGCAATCATGAGACTTCAAGATTTAATTTTAAAACAACAATTTACAAATCTTTAAAATAACATACACGTCTGTTACTTGCTTTGTTTCTGAGCATTCTCTTTTAACAACATGTTTTACGCTTTCAAAAATATTGTATTATTGCATGGTGTAGTTTATTCAAATAACTCAGAGTGTCGCTATTCACCAGCTAGGCCACTTTAGACGCACCACTCCACCCACTAATGTAGTATTCAAAGAGAGAGAAATCCAAGCGACATCGTTCATCCTCAAATACCTTTGGATTGTGTGCGAAAGATCCTCCGGATCCTTAGCATACATATTTCAAAATTGAAGATTGGATTACAGAACTAAAACGGTCGCTTTGACGTAGACATGGAATACAAAGTCTTTCCCGGTTTTCTGCTTGAATGCTGTTGTGCTTTCGCCGTGCTTACTATGCCGCTAACGACCGGAGATATCAGCTTCTCTATTCCGGAGGAGATGAAACGCGGATCTGTCATTGGAAATATAGCGAAGGACATTGGCTTGGATGTTAAAAGTCTGTCTTCCCGAAACGCCCGTATAGACACTAAAAGAAGCCGCCAACGTTACTGCGACATTGATCTGAATTCTGGCGATTTGATTGTGTTTGAAAGGATTGACCGAGAGGTTCTTTGTGGTCAGACGGTTTCGTGTGCTCTGAAATTTGATCTTGTATTAGAGAATCCTCTAGAATTACACAGTATATCGCTTCATATTCAAGACATTAATGACAACATGCCACAATTTGCAAATGACATTATAAAACTGGAAATCGGAGAATCGGCAGATAAAGGAGCTCGCTTTCCCTTAGATGAGGCCCACGACGCGGATATTGGACAGAACGCGATTCAAAGCTACACACTACAAAGGAATGATCATTTTGTTTTGGACGTTCAAACAAGCACAGACGGAGGGAAATATGGCGAATTAGTGCTAGAAAAGGAGCTTGACCGTGAAGAACAGCATGAAGTTACATTATTACTTACTGCGGCTGATGGAGGGACCCCGCAGAGATCTGCTACTGTAGTTGTACACGTCACTGTGCTGGATGCTAACGATAACAGACCAGTGTTTAGCCAGGCAGTTTATAAAGTCAATCTGCCTGAAAATTCTGCTTTAGGTACTGTAGTGGTAACAGTCAGCGCCACTGATGCAGACGAGGGAGCCAATGGTGATGTGACTTACGAATTTGGCCGTGTTCCGAATGAAATGAAACAATTGTTTTCCCTGGATCGTAAAACAGGACAGGTTAGACTTAATGGTAATATCGATTTCGAAGAGAATTTAAATTACAAAATGAGAATTCAAGCAAAAGATGGGTCAGGTTTAGCGTCGTATTCAACAGTCATTATAGATATCACTGATGTGAATGACAACGCCCCTGAGATATTTTTGAAAGCTCTGAGCAATCCCATCTCTGAAAGCGCAGCATCTGGCACAGAGGTGGGCATCATTAATATTCAGGATAAAGATTCAGGGGAAAACGGACAGGTCCGCTGCTCCATTCAGCAAAATGTTCCTTTCAAGTTAATCCCCTCCATCAAAAACTATTACTCACTGGTAACTACAAGCGAACTAGACCGCGAACTAGTGTCTGATTACAACATAACAATTATAGCTACAGATAAGGGCTCGCCATCGCTGTCCTCTTCAAAAACTCTGCAGTTATCTGTGTCAGATGTGAATGACAATCCGCCAATGTTTGAGCAGCAGTTATACAGCGCCTATGTGGCTGAAAATAATAAACCTGGCACCTCTGTTATTTCTGTGAGGGCAAGAGACCCAGACTGGAGACAGAACGGTACGGTTTTCTATTCTCTCTTATCCAATGAGGTCAGTGGTGTTCCCATGTCTTCATTGTTATCCATTAATGGAGACACCGGGGTGATCCATGCTGTCAGACCTTTTGACTATGAGCAGTTCAGAAGCTTCAAAGTGCATGTAATTGCTAGAGACAATGGTTCCCCTCCACTCAGCAGTAACGTCACTGTGAGTGTGCTCATAACAGATGAGAATGATAACTCTCCACAGATACTATATCCTGCTCCTCTCGGGAACTCCTTAATGACCGAAATGGTCCCAAAAGCTGCTCACGCAGGCTCCCTGGTTTCCAAGGTGATCGCTGTTGATGCAGACTCTGGACAGAACTCCTGGCTATCCTATCACATCCTGAAATCTACCGATCTGGCACTTTTTAGCATTGGTCGTCACAGCGGAGAGATCAAGACGCAGCGAGACATTTATCTATCTGATACTATGAAGCAAAACCTCGTTGTATCAGTGAAAGATAACGGACAACCCTCCCTCTCGACAACCTGCACAGTATATCTACTGATTTCGGATAACTTGGCTGAAGTTCCAGAGCTGAAAGATATGTCATATGAGGAGAACAGTTCCAGATTAACGTCATATTTGATCATAGCATTGGTCTCTGTTTCCACCTTCTTCCTGACGTTCATTATTCTTATTATTTCCGTGAGGTTTTGCCGTAGAAAAAACCCCAGACTTTTGTTTGATGGCGCAGTGGCCATTCCCAGCGCATATGTACATCCCAACTACGCAGAGGTCGGCGGAACAGGAACACTTCGCAGTTCTTACAACTATGACGCATACTTAACAGCTGGCTCGCGCACCAGCGACTTCAAGTTCGTCAGCTCTCCCAATGACGCCACACTGCACGCTGATCTAACTCTGAAGAGGAGTCAAAATCAAACGCTGAACGGGGAGTCAACCCTCCACAGGCCGGAAGTTAACGAGGTATACCTGTAGTTTTTATGTTGTACATTTCATGTTTAACTTATTGTGGTATTTTAAATTATTTATTTTAATTAAAATATCAATAGTTAGCACGGAATATGTAGCCGAGTTTTAATATAATGTGGAGGTTTTTAATGTTTTGATTTGACAGGCTATTATTTTGCCTTTTCAGTTTTATCGAAGATCATTTATGGCTTCACATCTGCCTAATTTAGGCAAATGAAGCTACGCGTATCAGATCAGGCAGTGGCCTACGATGCAAGGATTTAATCGTGCCGAAGGTTTATGGATACAGTTCGGATGTAGCAGCTGTATCTTATGAAAGCTGAAAGCTGGAGAACGCAATGTTGATGCGAATGAGAGGACTAGATTGAACTTAAACTCAAGTTTAGACCAGTCAAGTGTTTTTGTAGTTGTAACCTTGGCTACCCCGGTTCAAATTCGCACGCCACATAGCTGAATCTGCAACTGCTTTCATCAAAATGTTTGTTCAAACATAATATTGCTTCTTACTTCTGTTATGTGGCAGAATATCAGGGCTGCATTCCGATAAAATCGCGCATTTAGGTATAATTTGCATTTCACTTGTTCAGACATTTCAGGTTTTATTAAGCATTGCTGTTACAAATGATAATTTAAAACATTGATTGATAAAAGTAGGCAACAATTATGTGGCCTTACAGAAAACTATATCATTCGTTTTTGCAAATGTTGACATGCAAACATATTACTGAAGGACCCTGTCAATTACACTGTGTGGAAAATATTGAATAGGATCTCTCTTGTAATAGGCTACATTTTAAATACTTGGCTAGGTTATCGAAAATGATTGCGTCTTTAAATGCATGGTATGCAAATGATATCATAATTTCAACAGGTTGAACATATAGGTAGTTTACCGCAGTAAAATATGTTGCATGGCACAAGCACATTT
Source organism: Ilyophis sp. 1 JC-2022 (assembly GCA_022702515.1). Classification (NCBI taxonomy): domain Eukaryota; kingdom Metazoa; phylum Chordata; class Actinopteri; order Anguilliformes; family Synaphobranchidae; genus Ilyophis; species Ilyophis sp. 1 JC-2022. Next base: position 17,361,083 of record CM040397.1, on the reverse strand, counting down.
ATTTAAATTTGTTGATTTTCTAAAATAACTCACGAGGTCGCTGTTCACCATCGAGGGGAAGCTAAAGATGCAACTCCTCCCTTTTTTCTACAATTTAGAACCAATCAGTCCGCTCCCACACCAAACCCACATTCACTCACCAGACAGCCTGGTTTGGCTGTGTAACTGAATTTATATTTCTGCAAGCTGATGAATTTGATTTAAATGGGAACACTCACAAATATCGACCATACCATGGACCGCAGAGGCTTGTCTATTACTGGAGCGAGTTACTGTTGGATTTTCTTTCTTTTAATCGTGCCAACTTCGTTTGGAGATGTGAGCTATTCTGTTCCGGAGGAGCTGAAACGCGGATCTGTCATTGGAAATATTGCAAATGATATCGGGGTTGATTTAAAAAGCCTTTTGGTTCGCAAGGCTCGCTTACACACAGAAGGAAGCGCTACACAGAAGCGCTATTGTGACATCAATCTGAATTCTGGAGATTTGATTGTGGCTGAAAGGATCGACAGAGAACAGCTTTGTGGACAAAAGGTTGTGTGTAATTTAAAATACGAGCTCGTGCTTGAAAGTCCATTGGATTTACACCGTGTTGTTGTGCAGATTCAGGATATAAATGACAACTCGCCTCGGTTCTCGAAGGATATTATCCGACTAGAAATTCGAGAATCTGCTGTTAAAGGCGCCCGCTTTCCAGTGAATGAGGCGCACGATGCGGATATAGGACAGAACGCGGTACAAAGCTACACACTACAAAAGAATGATCATTTTGTTCTAGATGTCCAGACTAATATAGATGGAGGGACATACGCTGAGTTAGTGTTAGAAAAAGAACTGGATCGTGAGGAAAAGCAAGAGGTTACATTATTACTTACAGCTTCCGATGGAGGGACCCCGCAGAGATCTGGTACTGTAGTTATGCACGTCACTGTGCTGGATGCTAACGATAACATCCCCGCGTTTAGCCAAGCCATTTATAAAGTCAGTCTTCCTGAAAATTCTGCTTTCGGTGCCGTCGTGGTTACAGTAAGTGCCAGTGATCCAGACGAGGGAGCCAGTGGCGAGGTGACTTATGAATTTAGTCGCATTTCCGATGAGGCTAAGGCTTTATTTAGTCTTGATCGCAAAACTGGTGAAATACGAGTTACGGGGCCCATCGATTTCGAAGAAGAGTCGAGTTATGAAATGCGCATTGAAGGGAAAGACGGAGCTGGACTCGCTTCGCAGACCAAAGTAATTATAGACATCACTGATATTAACGACAACGCACCGGTGATTTTCGTGACTTCATTGTCTAGCTCTGTGCCCGAGAGCGCGCCACCTGGCACAGAGGTTGGTATCATTCATGTTCAGGACATTGATTCAGAGGATAATAGTCAGGTTCGATGTTCTATTCAAGGTCAAGTACCTTTTAAATTGATGCCTTCTATCAAACATTTTTATTCGGTTGTTACAACTGGTGAGTTGGACCGTGAACTCCAGTCAGAATACAATATTTCAGTGACTGCTTCAGACGGAGGCTCCCCACCCTTGTCCTCCTTTAAAACACTGCATGTATCCATCTCGGATGTGAACGACAATCCGCCTTTATTTGATGAGCAGTCATACAGCGCCTATGTCACTGAAAATAACAAACCCGGCACCTCTGTTATTTCTGTGAGGGCGAGAGACCCGGACTGGAGACAGAACGGGACGGTTTTCTATTCTCTGTTGTCCAGTGAGATCAGCGGGGTTCCCGTATCTTCATTTGTATCCATTAATGGGGACACCGGGGTGATCCATGCTGTCAGATCATTTGATTATGAACAGTTCAGAAGCTTGAAAGTGCAGGTGGTTGCTAGAGACAACGGTTCTCCTCCACTCAGCAGCAACGTGACTGTGAGTGTGTTCATAACAGATGAGAATGATAACTCTCCACAGATACTATATCCTGCTCCGCCAGGGAACTCATTCATGACGGAGATGGTCCCCAAAGCTGCTCATGCGGGCTCTCTGGTCTCCAAGGTGATCGCAGTTGATGCAGACTCTGGACAGAACGCCTGGCTGTCCTATCAGATCCTGAAATCTACTGATCCGGGACTTTTCACCATTGGTCTTCACAGCGGAGAGATCAGAGCGCAGCGGGACATTGCTGAATCTGATACTATGAAGCAAAACCTTGTTGTATCAGTGAAAGATAATGGACAGAAATCCCTATCGACAACCTGCGCAGTATATTTACTGATTTCAGATAATTTGGCAGAAGTTCCAGAGCTGAAAGATATGTCATATGAGGAGAACGGTTCCAAATTGACTTCATATTTGATCATCGCACTGGTCGCTGTTTCCACCTTCTTCCTGACGTTCATTGTCCTCATTGTGGTCGTGAAGCTTTGCCGTAGAAGAAAGCCCAGACTGTTGTTTGACGGCGCAGTAGCCATTCCCAGCGCATACTTCCCTCCCAACTACGCGGAGGTGGAGGGAGCAGGAACACTTCGCAGTTCTTACAATTATGACACTTACTTAACGACTGGCTCACGCACAAGCGACTTCAAGTTTGTTCGCTCGTTTAACGACGGCACGCTGCCCGCTGATCTGACGCTGAAGAGGAGCCCCCATGAAACTAGTGAGCAGGGCGAACCGACAGAGGATGGATCAAAATTCTCCACTTTGGTAAAAAAATAATAAGTTCCAAGTCGAGTAATCCAAAAGGTTTACTTTTAATTTCCAAGTTTGTTTAAAATGTTGCCGCCTTAAAATGTTGCCGCCTTAAACTTGAAGGAAATTAGAAGGATTTGATGAAATTAGAAGGTTTTAACCCACTTTCTTTTTCCCAATGTAGCATCTTAACTTTGTGTTCGTGAGTGCATATTAATTAACCGTTATTTTTTTCTGAAAGCGGGCGCCTAGTTCCGACGAGTGCATAGCATAATCATGACCTTATCACTTTCTATGTTTGCATTGACAAAAAGCCAATTTGGTTAGGCTACTTGTCTTGGAGAGCTAGCTCTGCGTAGGTTATGCCTTCAACGGTTGTGATGTTTTTTTTCTTCTCCTTCATGAGCATGCACTTAAGTCGCGTTAGGTTTATGATCATATACATTGTTGGGATGTCATATATATCCATACTTCAGTGCAATGGTCATGTTTGTCATTTGTGAACAATTGGCTTCGTAAAAGTCCATTGTTATTTTAATAGATTTTTTTTCAGGAAAAGTCCACTGATCGCGAGGTGTTCATATTTTGTTCTACATTGTCTTTCACCTGGTATTATGCATCCGTTAAGACGAGTTATAGTGCAGGAATGGCCCCTTTCCCTGCTCGTGTTCGTTTACATTTAAAGTGTCTTATCTTAATTGCTATGCATGAGGAATTTTAAGTATAGTTGGAACGACCAGGATACACGAGGCCCACAGGGCCACGTTTGTGAAACCTTTTTGTCCGGGCAATATATGGAATGCTACAACTTATACATTGTCCAAAGAGCTTGGTTTGGGCACAGTGCACCTCTTCTAATAAAATGTCCTTTATCTCCTTAAACTCAAAGCAATTGTTCATTGATTTTCTAATTACAAAACCATGCTGGTGAACTGTGGCTCACATGGTAACTGCATTGTGACGTGCTGTGCATGTCGCTGCCCTCATGAGGTTTAGGAATGGACAGGAATGTTTTATTGGGTAAGACAAGAATAGGGATGGAGTAAATGGGCTCAACATGATGATAATCTTTCTTATGTGGACAGTTTGATTGGCAACACAATAAATTCAACATTCTACACTTCTATGTGTATTTTTAATCAGCCCAGACCTGGAGAAACTGGCTCAGAATAGCATCAATGTGTCATTTGTTCTGAGTATAAGTGCTACTTATTTTGATACATTTTTTTCTTTCAAATCTTAGTGAGAATCTTCACAGTTTGTGGGCACTTTCTCTGAGTGAACGGGATGGAGAAATAATTTCAGTTAATGTTTTGAAAAAAATTGTACTGTGACTGAGAATTTGATGAATAGTTATCTCTGTATGCTCTCCACTGGCATCTTCCCTCTTAACATTTCAGCACCATGCTGGTGGACAGCAACACAGAAAACATTCTTGCTTTACCCTCCTGAGGCAGTGGTGTGATTTTTTAATTTATTCTTACTTTAGGCCATTGCATCTCTCACTTGGGCAAGTGAGTGTATTCAAATGTGATGCTCCGTTGAACATTTTATTTGGTGCACTTGTCGTTCTTCTACAATATTATCTCTGTTTTTTAAACATGCTGAGCAGACAGACTATTAACAAGCCTGATTTACTCATCAGATTTTATTTTTGCTTAAAGTAGCTTTGTTCCCACCTGCTGTGGATGACTTCCTTGCCCAAGAGGTGTGCATATTAAACAGCTGTGCTGCTGAGCACATCTGCATTGCTGTAGGGTGAGCTACTGCATTTCTCAACTGTACTGAATCTATGCTACTCTATTTCTGAATACAAAAAAGGTTCATAATATTATATAAATATTATTTAATTAGAATTTGTACATCTTTTGAAATGTGCTCAGTTGGTTGACTGGGAATTAGCACTTTGAATAACTATTGAAAGACACTTTTTGTTGAAATGTGAAATACAAGTTTGCCTTACTATTTTCTTTCTTTAGGTTGCAGGGTGTGTTTCAAAATGTTATTGCCTGTGTGCCAGTCTAGAAATTCAGCTTTATATAAATATAATATATATTATATAATCGTAGAGTTTTTTCTTATTTCTTTGTGGGAAATAAACAGTATGTTATTTGAAGGCAGTAGTAGTACTAGTAGCAGCAACAGTGTGACCTACACTCTCAGAAGAAAAGGCACAAAAAGTAGCTAAAAAGGTACGAATGCTTGTGACTGGGGTGGTACCCTATATGTACATGCAATTTGTCCCTTAGCCTGCAATACATACTTAATTTGTACCGTTTCTGCTTGAAAATGTACTTATTAGTGCCCAAATAGAACATTATTGAACTTTCAGGGTACATTTTGGAAATGTGTTCCTTAGAGAAGAAAAATGCATGCAAACTTTGGGACTGGCTTTCTATGGAGGCTGAGAAGATGGAGACCTGACAGAGGGGAGATTTGTTTTCCTCACTATTTGTGTGCTTATTGAGAATCTGCTTGAAGGGCACTTTGTCAGTGCGGATATTTAATCCATGAGAGACATCATGCGTCATGTTTTAGTTTTTCAGCAAATGGAAATGGACTCATTTCAATGACTGAGCCCTTCTATTTAAAAGCTTATTTTGTTGATTTGTAATGAGCAGATCTGGGTGAAATACTTATTTGACAGAATTGAACCCTTTGCATGCCAGTGAAATTCCAGCGGTTTACTGACATTTTCATGCGTCATGTATTTTACCAGTATGATGGACAGAATCTCTATTTTGTATGATTGTATGTTTTGGTTGGCAACATGTTTTGCTGAAAAATGTCAGGCATATGTAGGAATTCTGTCATTTTTTATTGATATCTTAGAGCAAAGAGGAGCTAAAGATGTGTATTTGACCCAGAGTTAGTTATTGCTAATAGTGATAATGGCATGTACGTAAATATTAATATTTGTTCACTAATGAAACAAAAGGTTAATGCTTTTCTGTCGATAATTTTTTTGGCTGTTTAAGAGGATATTTGAATCCTTCTACGGACATTTCGGAGTATATACGCATTCTGAATGCGTCACTTTCTTCCAGGAAACTCTTGGCGAACCTTTTGATCTGTGATGTTGTAAGAAATGCAACCCGGCATGAATTAGTTCTAATTCTCATTCAAGACAACCTGACTACCTGTAGTCAGATAATTTAAAAAGCTTATTTACTTTATACTTTTAAAGCATATTATATATTTTAATGTTATTCTCTCCATTTTTTCTCAGAATTTTTGCCTCTTAAGTCAATGATGTGCCTCCCAAACTTGCACAAGAAGCACTGCAGCTGAAGTCCCTCTGTGGCCTCAGAGCTAATATACTTAAACTCCATAAAGGGCACTTAACTTTCTATCTAAAACAGGCACACTGCTGAGGTGTACTGATGTATACGATCACCCAGTAAAACACGAGCAGTCATTGAGATTAACTGTATTAGGGATTTAATTCTAGTAGTCACAGAAATTGATGTTGGTTTACCTCTTTTATGAGGAAAACAGTATAAATTGATTTGATATATTCATGATAGCATTCCTATTTTCCACTTTGATTATACAGAGCTCTCATCCTGGAAAACAAACCCATAATAGCTATTGCAGTGAAGGTCAGACCCCAAAGCTGCAGCACATTTGAAGCTGATAATTCTGCAGTCATAAGTAAAGGATTCAAGGAAGGGAAGGTTGCCTCAAGAACAGGAGACCATTTCCTGTCCTACTACCTTGAGTGAGAGCAGTCAGATCATTGCAAGAGATGAAGCTCCTTATCCCTTTAGTCCAGTGATAGTCTGAATGACTACACAATGCAGTGACTAGAGCAGCTCTTGTCATTCCTGGTCCTGGAGGGCCGCAGGGTATGTTGTTACTCTGTACTTAATTCACCAATTAAAGCAGCCGATAACACAATTCATTCACCACACCTGGTTTCTTGGGTCTGAATTGGTTGCTGATATTAAGGCGAAAACAAAAACCAGCAGACCCTGGTACAGCAGACTCTCTAGGAGCAGGAATGACCAGGAAAGAGCTGCTCTAGTCACTGCACCGTGTATTCATCTGCAGTCAGAACACTGAACACTATTTCTGCCATACATGTGTTCCTGGTGCAGACCCCAAAGTCAGTTGTGGCCACCGCAACCTGAGTGTAGTGCTGGTACATGCAGAGTCTGGACTCAATGGCTGACTCTCTTATCAGGTTATGAATGCCTCACACCCCGGTTAAGTGTGGTTGTTCTTCGTCATGAAAACCAAGACTGAGACCATCCAAACCTAAGTTATTGTTCTCAAGGACCACAGTCAAATTGGCAGTTGCTACAGTAAATACAGTCACTGAGAGTGTACTGTCTTTTGGTGAGGTCTTTGACTCCTTACAGGTAAAAAAAATGTGAGCAGGTTATTTAAAACTTTGTTTGCTGATTACCCATCATCTCTCTGGTTATCATTGTGTTATATATCTGGGATTATGTGGGAGAAACCACTAGATCCTTGTACTGCTGCTACAGCTGGAATCTGTCAGGGCTTCCCACTGCCTGCTATCCCAAGTTGTTTCAAATTGGATTGATGGATGGATGGATTTGCGTTTGAGCATAAGTCAGTCAGGTGAGCTTACAAAAATGCCCCTGATTGTTGTTCAACAGTATTACCCGCTGACAGTGATACGTTAGGCTGTCTTTCTAATGCTATGCTACACTGCTGTTGAGTTATTTTAAAATGTAAAAACTAATTCAAATCAAAGTGATTCTTGGCTATTGTTAGCAATTATCCATTATTGCATCTGTAAAACTTCAGTGAAGAAGTGAGTTATAGAAGTTGTAATTTACTGTACAACTACTATAAGCATTGTAGGGGGGGTGAAATAAAATGAAAAATAAAGACCAGATAGAAAAAGAGAGACTGCTTCACTGCTCTGAGGAGGAGCACCACAGCCAGCTGGTTATTTAACGTGACACAACTGGCCCTGTGCAGTTTTGCAGTTGACCCCTCTCTGAATCTAAAATATGAAAATAAACCAGCCAGACTGATTATAAATGGATATCAGGCCTCATCCAACAGGATTGAGATTTCAGAAGAAGTTCAGCCCACCTGTTAAATGCATTTTTTATTTATTGGAATAATTGAATATGGATATAATCCTCAAAAAGGAACAAATGGAAAAGGAGGTCCACTGCCAACTTAAAAAAATATATAAATTTTAATGTGACAATAAAGAGTGAAACAGTGACTGTAACAAGGGAAAACATAGTAACCAGCACGCAGTTGTTTTAGATGATGAAAAACATTCATCCAAATAACATCCCAGAGTCTATATTCACTCTCTTAATCATAAGTTGTTCTCGGGGGGTTATTAGCATTTATTAATTTGTTAGTCAGACACAATAATACTCTACATAGCAACTTTACGAGGTGGAAGTGTGGAGTGTAAGGCAAAATAAATGTTCCAGGGAGAAAGTGCTTCTTAGTGTAAAACACACCTTCTGCATCAAGAAAATTGTTCAAAGTATGAACATTCTAGAGCTACATGGAAAACAAAAGGTTTAGATGACAACATGCATGTAGACACACACACATGCATGCATGCACACACACACACACACACACACACACACACACACACACACACACACACTTGTATTTATCAGCTATTTTCTGTTCAAATCAATCCTGTTCTTGACCCCACCACATTATAAATCTCTAGTACCATCCTGAAGGCTGACTGTTGTGATCAGTTTTCTTCTGGGCTGATGCTGGAGCCCTTAAGAGACAGTATCAGGTTTTTTTGTTTGAGATTTTATGGTTCTTTTCACAAGGTCAGGCTCTGTCAGTCTCCCTTCTTTAAATAAACTTTAAGAGCAATTATACAAAAGGAGGGTTAACTGCCCTCTTTTTTTTCCAGAAAAATATAATCATGACCTGGATTCAATCAGGATTCAACTTTTCTGACTCTTAATTAAATGCGGTTATGTAAGTTCACAGACATAGATTGGTGAGTTCAATGATAGCCACAATGAACTTGCCATGAAGGTGTTTCTACAGGAACACAACCTTGTAATTCTTGAAAACACTTTTACTGCTTAGTAAATTAAAGTTGAAGACAAATGTTGATCAAATCAGGCCATCCTTATTTTTTTAAACAAATGAGCCACATAGATGTATCGTGTGATACATATAGGTACATGTGCTGTTACCTTCTATGCATCTGTGATGAAATGTATATATATTACCGCCAAGTTACGGCTTCACAGAGCATGCCCCATACATATAAAGCACAGAGAGTTTGTCACTTTTCAGGTTTTCCTACAGAAATGACCACAGACTCATTAACTTGTGTACCTTCTGACCTCATGTAAACACACATAATTCAGATACTACTTTGCACATCTACACAATGAAGCCCCTGCTGATTTTGTCATAAAAAATTGTCCATCATCCATGCCGTCAAAGCATAATTCTCCCCATTGGATAACGGCATCTGATAAAAGTAGTCTGATCAAAGTAGCCAATTGCGAGCTACACAGGGAAAATGAATCATGTGTACACGTAATGCTTTTGACTGACATATAAAGATGTGAACATGTGAGGCTTTTGGCCATATAAGGAAGTACACATGTGATGCCATGTCAGAATAATCAATACAATATTTTTACAAACTTGATTATTGCCATCTTTGTGTTGTGTGGAAGCTAGCTTGTTTGTTAAGTAATTATTCCCAAAAAATGAAAAACTATTGCTTTTACAGCTGTGTAATCTTTGTGGGAAGCTCATTTCTATTTCTGAAATGCATTCTCTATCATTTCACATGCAAATCCCACATAATATGGTTTCATGACTCATATGGCTACACGTCTCCCAGGTAGGCCATAAAACCTCAGACTCAATTTGTAACTGTTGACCCCAGACAGCACGCTGAGCACAGCTCAGTCTGTGGGGGATAGGTGCTCCGTCTGTTGCTACGTCGTTTGGAGGAAGATGCGACATCTCCCACAGACGGACAGCGACAGGGCGCCTTTTTTGCTCTGCCCATACTTCATGGCATTAATTTCATCCCTGGTGTCTCAGCCTCACTCACCTCTTGTAACAACGCTAACACTTTTTATGAGGTCAGTTTTCGCTTTGTATCAAAGGTACCAAGTTCAAATCCCAGCTGAGGGCCTTTCCATGTGGGGTCTGCATGTTCTCCCTGTGACTCTAAATTGCCCATAGGTATGAGTGTGTGGGTGAATGGTGTGTGTGTGTACAATGTATTGACAACTGTCCAGGGTGTATTCCTGCCTCTCGCCCAATGCATGCTGGGATAGGCTCCGGCCTCCCTGTGACTTATACATTGCTAGCATAAGTCATTTAGTAATAACTTGCAATCTTTGGCGTTACATTTACTATGCAACACAAGTGCGTTCGGCAGCCTTGTCATTTCACACCAATCTTACACACACTGATCAAAGTCGAGGCATACAGGAATGACAAATGATGGTCAATTCACGGTCATGTAACTAAGTTAGTGTCTATAACTTAGTTTCCTTATGCAATATTGATATTCAAGTTATATCATAATGTTCAATACATATGTTTAGGAAAAATCACAAAGGAAGAGCAATGGATTTCACAATGGCAGATTTATAGATTTTCTTAAAAATGACAATGGTTAACTTGACCACTGTGGCATTCCCAGTGTTATGTTAACTAGGCTACAGTAGGTACCTTGCAAATGGCATTTAATGTTAGCTAGGCCTATAAATCATCTACTGACCAACAAGCCATTAGTACTTTAGTACAAGCCTTTATCTACCGCGTACAAGACAATTAAAAACCCGTAGCGCAATCCATTTAAAAATATGACTAATACTTTAATGTATTTGTAGCTGAAATGTATCAGTTAAAAAATTAATTATATCTCAACAAAAAAAGTTTTCAACATATAAAATGGCAAGTTACTCATGCATACAAAGCACTGTCTATAATAAAAATATCTAAATTAGGCCTGCCATTAAAAGTATTGATATCAACATGAGGCCAAGTTACAACTAACAATCCTGGTCATCTTAGCTCACACACATTAAACAAGCTCTGTTTCAAAGCAATGCTCCCCAATGTTTCCTAAATTATTTCATGTAACTTAGCCCTGTGATTTTTTCATCTTACCATCTGAAGAGATTGAAAACGTTGAGAGATTTTTGTTGTTGTTGTTTTGTATATATTTACACATGCGCACTAGAGGGAGTTACGAGCCGTTGCTCGGACAATTTCTTGCTTCGCCTTACGAGCCTATACCGAGTTACGAGCCGAGCAAGCGGAGCATTGCGAATGCAATTTGCATTCGCATTTCCGAAAAATTCTGAAGGGAAGGAAGAAACAAACCACCATGGATAGGTTTTTATCGAAACGCCCTGCAGATTAGAGTCAGAAAAGCGTGACGAAAAAGCCAAAAATCAATGAAAAAGATGCAAATGTCACTGATGAAGATTAAGTGTAAGTGAAGAATAATAATGTAGCAATTAAGTTTAGAACCAGTTTATTTATTTATCTTTGTATTATGTTTTGTATTAATTATTTATTATTTATAAATACATTTCTCATTTTTATAACTACGTAACAAAGAAATTAGGGTGTTTTTTGGGGGGCTGGAACGGATTAATGGTATTTAAATTAATTTCAATGGGGAAAATTGATTTGATATACGAGTAAACCGAGTTACGAGCTCGGTCACGGAACGAATTAAACTTGTATGTCAAGGTATTACTGTACTAATTAGGATGGGTTAGCTTACTTCACATGGTGCTTCAAGTTGTTTTTGGTGAAAATATAGTGTGAAATAAATAAAAATGATACCGAATATTGTGTGTGTGTCTGTTATCTACCAATAAAACAATGCCTTTTGACGGTCATTTAGGTGCGCAGTGACCACTAAACAGAGAAGCTGTAACCATGCTAACAACAACTGCGTGACAGGGAAACACAATTTCAGCGCTTCAGTGCCTTACATTAACTGCGTCGGGCTCGGGTCGGGTTCGGACATAAAAAGCAGAATTCCTGTCGGGTTCGGGTCGGGCTCGGTTACTACTATCTCGGGCTCGGTCGGGTTCGGACAGAAATATGCGGCCCGATCCGCACTCTAATGCGCACACACAGCCTTTAATAAAAGCTGAGAATCTGCACTTAAACCCCCGTGCAAATTGTTTGATTACACATCAAAAATTGTGGAAGTACAGAGCCAAATCAAGAAAAAATATGTCTTTGTCCCAAACATTACGGAGGACTCTGTGATTGTGTTTTTGTATAATTGCATAATTTCATCATGTCATTGGTTATGTGCTGATACCTATACCTGAGTTACATGTGATCTAAAACATTTCCTTAACTTCCTCATTAATTACTTGTGCAGCTTTGACACTGCCCAGATAAGCCAGGAGTGAAATATAGCACATGACTTCAGAAATATGACCGTGCAGCTGCAATATGATGTAATGTGATAAATACAATGGTGTAATGTCTTATGCATTCACAACTGTGCAACCTGCTAATTGTCCAGGACCAGCTTGGACTCGCAAGTCATAATGTTACATTTGAAAATTAATTTTTTTATTCCTCCAAGTGGAATTATGAATGGAAGTAAGACTTTGAAAAAGTTCAGCATTGAAATACTGCAAGTAAAAGCCTACTTAAAGAACACTTTAATCATGTAAAACAACATATATTTATATATTATGTCTGAAATAGTGTTGGATGACATCTGGGTAGAATTGATTGCCATCAGTGGTGTATACATTCATGGTCTACATCAGTGGTGTATACATTCATGGTCTACATCAGTGGTGTATACATTCATGGTCTACATCAGTGGTGTATACATTCATGGTCTACATTAGTGGTCTCCAACCCTGTTCCTGGAGAGCTACCGTCCTGTAGGTTTTCACTCCAACCCTAACAAAGCAGACCACATTCATCAGCTAGAGATCTTGCTGAGCTGCTAATTAGTAGAATTAGGTGTGCCAAATTAGGGTTGAACTGAAAACCTGCAGGACGGATATTACCGCTAATAAATAATGCATGACATTCATTCACTGTAAATATGTTGTTGGTGTTGCTGCACATTTTAATGACAGTACATGGGCATGCTGTTGCCTCCACAGTGGCTGTCTGACAGCTGTCTACATGGCATCATGTTTACACATGGTGGTCAGTGCAGTTTCGTCAACTCAACATAAAGCCCTTGTATGTATTTGCAATGTTCTGCCATTCATACAAGTGTGATTTTATTTTCAGTGTAAATGGTGATATTACACAGATCCCACCAATTTCTGAATTTTTACTGAGTTCCAGTTTCAAAGATATTCTATCTGACCAGATATGCATGGTTACTTAGGGGGGCTCTCCCCAGTCCCTTTTCATTGAATAAAATAAACTCCACTTCAAGGCACTTGAAGTACACCACAGCTAAGGCCAGTGGTGTACTTATTTGTGGTGAAAATTGCACTTAGGGGTCTTATTGTCACATGGTTTAGAGTAGGCTGAATGTGAATATCCGCATTCATTATCAAAGCCAGAGAAGCATTTGAACTAGACACGTTTCTGCTAAATTTGTCTTCTTTACACAAAGATACCACATGACACATTCACTAATACAGCAGTCATTAAAATAGAAATAAAACTTACAGGTCAGATTCTTTTAGGACAAATGTGTTTTTCAGTGGTCATGGGCATGCTTAACAAAGCTGTCCACTGCATTTCCTGACAGCAGGGGTGGGGAACCTCATCCGCAAAGGGCCGGTGTGGGTGCAGGTTTTTGATTTAGCCCAGCACTAAGACATCTGATTCAACTAATTAACTCATCATGGTCTTCAAGCAAGACCTTGATAAGCAGAATCAAGTGTCTTAGTGCTGGGCTAAAAAAAAAAACCTGCACCAGCCCTTTGTGAATGAGGTTCCCCACCCCTGCCTTACAGAATAATTTAAAACCATCTGAGATATAGAATATTGAAAAAAAAGTGACAGGGAGACTGCATGTTTTTTATAGGAGATAACTCATCCCTGCTTCTTACAAAATGGCTCCTCACACACCTGCTTTAAAGACATGCTAATTGCAATCTCCAGCAGGTGTGCAACTAGCCTTTATCAGGCACAGATTGACACCGTCATCAGTATAAGGTATACATAATGTGTTAAAACATCTTCCCATACGACATTAAAACATTTCAGTCAATCACATTTATAGTGAAGAGGCCTTGACCTTCACATCGTGTGAAGACGGATTCTAAATGAGGGAACGTGGCAGTGTTGTAGAGATGGTGTGCTGCTAAATGAGGGAACGTGGCAGTGTTGTAGAGATGGTGTGCTGCTAGTGCAGAGGCGGAGCTTCATCGCTGTCCAGGTGGGGCCACTGATTATGGTTTATAACTTCAGTTTGTTCTATACCTTCACTTCACTTCATGAGTCAGGACCATACATGTATATGTACACGACTTGTCAAACATTTAAACCGTGTCTTTTTCTCCTTTCTTTTCACGCGGTCTCCCCCTGCCTCTCAATGAACGTCTCGGTGTCCACTGAAGGTAAGACATCATAAACTCTTCTCTTTGATTAGCCGTGCATGCACGATGGTACCTGTTTTAAAAGTGGTCAAAACTGAAAGAGTGGGATCTTGATGAATATGAATAACCTCCTAAGACCCGGTCACTGTCAGGTACATGAGTCTCTGGTCTCTTAATCAAGAGAATATATTTATACTATGCTGAAACCTACACTGCTGTCAATTCAATACAAGTAAAAAATATCATCATTTTTGAAAAATTTTTTTGACACACTCGTTTATATGTCAAACTAAATTCAAATATTTTATTATTTTTTCTGACGGGTCTCAGGAGTTTAAGGTGGGGAGTGTCTTTGGTTTGGATGCAGAGGCTTCATACTAAACAAGCAGATGGAGATACTCTGTCAACAAGGAGAGATTCAATATACAGAGAGAGAGAGGCTGAATTTACAGAGATACTGTACAGTAAGAGGACATGCTGTCTATGGGGAGATATGCTATGGCAGGCATATATGCTTTATTAACTGTGAAAGGGGCTATTTTGATGGGGAGGTCTGACCTGAATCATGTAAAGTTGTTATGGTGACTTTTGAAATGCAACACAAATGGAAATCTTTGTGTTTTACATATAAGTATAGGTAAAATATAACTTTCATAGTAGTGAGCTGGTCAATAGAGAGGGGAAGAGAAAGGGACAGTGAGAAAGAGGAAGGAACCAGGCCTAAGGGTGAGAGGAGCGGAGTGCGAGTGAGGGATGAGAATGGAGTGGGAGAGATGGTGAGATCTGTGAAAGAAATGGATGAGAGAGAGAAAGAGAAAGAGAGAGAGAGATTCATAGTTTGAACTCCGAGTGTCGCTGTTGATCAAGGAGACTAGTTTGTGGTTTTCTGCGGCTCTCGCTCCTCCTTTTTTTCCTTTTTGTCTCTTATTATAAACGAGATGTGCTGCGACCCACCTCTATTCTCCGGTCGGATTAGATTTTAAAAGACTGCTGATTGCTCATGGAAATGTATTTTTGAGGATATCTAACAAAAAAAAGAGAAGAGGTTTTGCGATTACTTTAAATACTTAACTGCCTGCATCAAAAAATGGACCAGATTCAGTACGTCGGAGGAAAGGTTTTCTGGGGAATCAAACGGCAAGTGCTATTTCCAACCATATTGCTTTTCCTTACAGACATTGTGCTTGCTCAGATTAGGTACTCTATCCCAGAAGAAATGTCAAAGGGATCGTTTGTTGGAAATTTTGCGAAGGATTTAGGGGTTGATGTTAAAAGAATGATCAACGGTAAAGCGCGCATTGTCGCTGGTTTAAGCAGTCAGTATATTCGGCTGGATGTCGACAAAGGAGAGTTATCGGTGATGCAGAGGATAGACAGGGAAAAGCTTTGTGAGCAGACGGTTCCGTGCTCGATTAGTTTTGAGTTGGTTCTTGAGAATCCTCTGGAAATGTATCAAGTTACGGTCGAAATTCTTGATATTAATGACAATCCTCCCACATTCCCCAGAAAAGAAATTAAATTGGAGATCAGTGAATTAGCCCTGTCAGGTGCACGCTTTCTCTTAGATAATGCCATGGACCCAGATGTTGGTATAAACAGTCTGAAAAGCTACTCTCTTAACCCTAGAGATCATTTTGATTTAAAAGTTAACAATGGACCCGATGGAAGCAAGTACGTGGAAATGGTGTTGAAGGCGCCTCTTGACTGGGAGAAGGAGCGCGAGCACTCGTTGTTGTTGACTGCAGTGGATGGCGGCAGCCCACAGAGGTCCGGCACGCTCAGAGTACATGTAACTGTTTTGGATGCAAATGACAACGCTCCCGTCTTTAGCCAAGCGATTTATAAAGCGAACATACAAGAAAATGCCGCGAGAGGAACGCTGGTTACTGTGGTAAACGCAACCGATGCGGATAAAGAAGGCAACTCTAAAATAGCATATTCCATAACGCACTTGACAACACATGTTGGAGAATTGTTTGAAATTGATGCTATTTCCGGTGAAATTAAAGTATCTGGTCATATAGATTATGAAATGGTGAAGAAGTATGAAGTGAACGTACAAGCAAAAGACCAAGGGGGGCTAACAGTCTCTTGTAAAATTCTAATTGAGGTTACTGACGTAAACGATAACGCACCAGTCATCACGCTAACTTCTCTATCTAACCCCATACCAGAGAACGCGTCACCTGGCACCGTTGTTGCAATTGTTAATGTGCAAGACATGGACTCTGAAAAAAATGGCGAGATTGTGTGTACTATTGGCCCCAACCTCCCATTCAAAATAAAGAAATCCCTTTCTAATTATTATAGTTTGGTGACTGACACCGTTCTGGATCGAGAAATATATTCAAACTATAATATCACCATTACAGCTACGGATGGAGGGGCACCCCCTCTCACGAGCAGCTACAAAATTGTTTTACAACTATCTGATGTCAATGACAACGCCCCTTATTTCGAAAAAAACGACTATGTCACTTCCGTGCTGGAAAATAATTCCCCAGGATTGTCGATATGTTTATTGCAAGCTAGAGATGAGGATTGGGGGGCAAATGCTCGTATATCGTACTTTCTCGAAGATGTAGACGTAATTGGGTCACCGGTTTCATCATATATTTCTATCAACTCAGAAACAGGTGTTATTTACGCAGCGCACTCGCTGGATTATGAACAAATCAAACGGTTTCAGGTGCATATAATAGCACAAGACGGGGGCTCTCCGCCACTGAGAAGCAACACAACATTAACTATCTTGATTCAAGACCAGAACGATAACGCACCCCAGATTCTGTACCCAGTACAGACTGGTGGCTCTCTGGTGGCTGAAATGGTTCCTCGTTCAGCAGATGTTGGGTATCTTGTCACTAAAGTGGTCGCTATTGATGTGGACTCTGGACAGAACGCCTGGCTCTCATATAAACTGCTGAAAGCGACAGACAGGGCGCTGTTTGAAGTGGGCTCACAGAATGGAGAGATAAGAACGATACGCCAGGTCATTGAAAAAGATGCGGTGAAACAAAGGCTTACTGTAGTTGTGGAGGACAACGGACAGCCCTCTCGCTCAGCTACAGTCAATTTGAATGTGGTGGTGGCAGACAGCTTCCCAGAAGCGCTCTCAGAATTCATAGACTTTACGCACGACAAGGATTACAATGGAAACTTGACTTTTTATTTAGTTTTGGCATTGGCGGTAGTTTCCTTCCTCTTCATTTCGTCGTTGGTGGTTATAATATCAGTTAAAGTCTACAGATGGAGACAATCTCGCATCTTTTATCAGTCAAATCTCCCAGTTATTCCGTATTATCCACCCCGTTACGCAGACGCTGGAGGTACAGGAACTCTACAGCACGTGTATAATTACGAGGTGTGCAGGACCACAGACTCCAGAAAGAGTGACATTAAGTACCTCAGACCCATCAGTCAAAGCCTCATTAGTGTGGACATGAATGATACGGAGACAATGCCGAAAGAAACAATGTCAGCCGAGCGCGCAGATCAACCAACTTTGGTAAGTAAATTGTGATCAGGCAAATATTAATAATAGGATATAAAAAATATTAATTAATATACGTTTCAATATTTCCCTGTATTTGATGTTTGATCCTGGGGGAGATTGAGTTATCATAAAGTTATCGAAACGGTGTGTTTAACTGTGTAATAGTCGCAACTTTGATCAGTTCCCGCAAAACATCATCACACTACAATACATTTAGCTGCACGTGTATTTATGGACATATTTACATGTGTATGTGGCTTCTGTGGGGTGTTTATTTCTGTGGTTTATTAGTGGTTTTCTGCTGTGTCGCTGTCCGCCTTTGTGGTGCTGAAATGCCCAAGGTCTTGTGCTGCTCTATACTGGCCTGTATTGGCATATCGAATACGCTGATGATATTTCATCGTGTGAAAAGACAAGGGAACAACCAACCAATATTATAGTATTATATTTGAAGGAAATCCTGACCATGGTATGAACATGACATTATAAATTGTGAACCATAAGATTAAACATGAATACACCATTTGAATCCCCACAAATACACGTTTTATTAAAATCAATGTTCGTTTGTTGTAGTAATAGTAGTACTGTAATAGTAGTGATAGAGCAATTATAATTATAATCGCCGAAATTGCTACTTTTTGTAATAATAATAATAATAATTATTATTATTATTATTATTATTATTATTATTATTATTATTATCAATGTGATCTCAGCAAAAACTTTTTCTATTATTATTATTATTATTATTATTATTATTATTAAAAATGTGATCTCGAAAATAAACTTGCAGGCCAACCGTAAATACATAAAACATACACTCATATAAGCATACCATACATTCTCTACATTTTCTGTATGTAAAAAAGCACATATTTTCTAAAAATCTGTATTCCAAATTATTGACAGCAAAATTATTATAAAATCCAACTATTTTTTTCCGATGCTTCATTGAACCTAAAACAACCCATAGTAAACAACATTGCTATACATTTCTGCATGCTCTTCTGCTTCTACATCTTGCCATCGCATGCCATCTGTCCTTTGATTGCTTCGAATGACACAAATCCCTGAGTCCAACTGTGCTTCAGGTAGCACATATGACGTTTATAGTTTAAACATGCTAAAGCCTGACACAGTGCTGAGAAACTTATGCATATGAACGCCTTATTCGTATACTTTTGGTTTGAGGAATTACGTATACTTCCTTTAGTTTCAAGCTGCATCTCGTCTTTGGCTGCCAGTCTCCATTGTGGACTCTGAGTGCCGCTGTTGGTCAATAAGACAGAAGCTTCATGTACTTACAGAGCACCTCCCCTCAATTTATATTTAACATGAGCAGAGGAGAGGAGAGGCTTGCCACTATCTTTCCGGACCTGCATTAATTACTAATCTATACGCCAACGGATTTGTCGATGCTTTTCGTCGTAAATTAATCAATTTTCGGATGCATGTAATTTAATATTCTAATCCTTGCTGGAGAAATTCTTTTTATTTTTCCAACGGAAATGTTTGTGCGGCAGCAACAACGTTCGCTCCAGTGGCAGGTACAGTTGTTCGTGTGCGTGTTTGTTTCTAATGGGGTTTTGGCACAAGTCAGATACTCGATTCCGGAAGAAATGGTGAAAGGGTCTTTGATCGGGGATATTGCAAAAGATTTGGGATTGGATGCAAGGAGGCTCAAATCTGGTAGTGCTCGTATTGTTACTGAGGACAGCAGCGACTGTGTGGACCTGAATGCGGACAAAGGGATTCTGTTGGTGAAAAAGCGCATAGACCGAGAGGAATTGTGCGGTCAGACGTCCCCGTGTAGCTTCAGTTTCGAAATGGTCCTGGAAAGTCCAATGGAATTGTTCAGCGTTACAGTGGAGATTCTCGATATTAACGACAATTCTCCCGTATTTTCAACGAAAGAAATCACACTGGATATAAGCGAGCTGGCGGTGATCGGAGCTCATTTTATTTTGGGCAGCGCCGTGGATGCTGACGTAGGTATAAATACGCTTCAAAGCTACAGTCTGAAACCAACCACACATTTTAATCTGAAAGAGCAAACCCACGCCGATGGGAGTAAATACGCAGAGATGGTTCTGCAGAGTCCTCTCGATAGGGAAAAGCAGGGCGAGATGTTTTTAACACTGACTGCTGCTGACGGGGGAAACCCACAGCGGACGGGGAATGTGAATATACGAGTCATTGTTCAGGATGCCAATGACAATGCGCCTATTTTCAACCAGGCCGTATATAAAGGATCCGTCATAGAGAACTCGCCAAAGGGAACTTTAGTTGTAGCCGTTAGCGCGACTGACGCAGACGAGGGCACCTATGGCGATATAACATATTATATTGATCTGGCCACACAACAAAATAGCGGTCTGTTTACTTTGAATCCCGGAAATGGAGAAATTAAAGTGTTGGGTAATATAGATTTTGAAAAGTCCAAACACTATCAAATTAATGTAATAGCGAAAGATAAAGGATCTCTATCTAACTCATGCAAAGTAATAATTGACGTGATTGATGTGAATGACAACCATCCCGTTATAGCGGTGACATCTTTTTCTAACACCATCTCAGAAGATTCTGTGCCAGGGACGACTGTTGCTATCATTAACGTTAAAGACCTGGACTCTGGGAAGAATGGACAGGTGAACTGCACTGTTAACCCATCATTACCCTTCAAGATAAAATCTTCATTGCCAAACTATTATACGTTGGTAACTGACGGTATTTTAGACCGCGAGACCGTCTCTGAGTATAACATTACAGTCACAGCGGCAGATCAAGGTCTTCCGTCTTTGCGCAATAATATGACACTTCTGGTAAAAGTCGTCGATGTCAACGACAACGCACCAGTATTTGATCAAAATATGTATGAAACTACCTTGACAGAAAACAACTCTCCAGGTGTGTCTATAACTTCCGTTCACGCCAGCGACACAGATTGGAATCAAAATGCTCGAGTATCGTATTTCCTTGAAGATACACAAGTAAATGGCTCTCCTATTTCCGACTTCGTTTCTGTCAACTCAGAAACAGGCGTGATGTATGCGGTGCGCTCATTTGATTACGAACAAATCAAGTCGTTTGAAATGCTTGTTAAGGCACAAGATGGAGGCTCGCCGCCCCAAAGTTGCAGCGCAACTGTTAAAATCGTTATCCAAGACCAGAACGATAACGCACCTCAGATCCTCTACCCAGTACATACCGGTGCCTCTCTGGTGGCTGAAATGGTTCCTCGGTCAGCAGAAGTCGGCTATCTCGTAAGTAAGGTCGTCGCTGTTGATGGCGACTCTGGACAGAATGCTTGGCTTTCGTATAAACTGTTAAAAGCGGCAGACAGGGCGCTGTTTGAAGTGGGTTTACAAAATGGAGAAATAAGAACTTTACGTCAGGTGACTGATAAAGATGCTGTGAAACAAAGGCTTACTGTAGTAGTGGAGGACAACGGGCAGCCCTCTCGCTCTGCTACAGTCAATGTCAATGTGGCGGTGGCGGACAGCTTCCCAGAAGTTCTCTCGGAATTCACTGATTTTACGCAGGACAAGGATTACAATGACAACTTGACTTTTTACTTAGTTTTGGCGTTGGCGGTAGTTTCCTTCCTCTTCATTTTGTCGTTGGTGGTTATAATATCAGTTAAAATCTACAGATGGAGACAATCTCGCATCTTCTATCAGTCAAATCTCCCAGTTATTCCATATTATCCACCCCGTTACGCAGACGCTGGAGGTACAGGAACTCTACAGCACGTGTATAATTACGAGGTGTGCAGGACCACAGACTCCAGAAAGAGTGACATTAAGTACCTCAGACCCATCAGTCAAAGCCTCATTAGTGTGGACATGAATGATACGGAGACAATGCCGCATGTTCAAAAGAAGCACACTCCAACCGAGGAATGTTCAACGCTGGTGAGTGTTACTACTACTACTAGTGTTACTACCCCCCCCCCCCCCCCCTATTTTGTGAATCCAATTTTTTTTCTGAATTTACATTATTGAGGAATACGTAGTGACACATTTTTTTCTTTCTTTCTTTATTTTCTTTCTTTCTTTCTTTCTTTCTTTCTTTCTTTCTTTCTTTCTTTCATTCTTTCTTACTATCGTACAACAGCGTGGTGAATATTCATTAGTGAGAAAAAAAGGTCACGACGCCACATTGCGGAAAAAGCACAGATGAACTATTTTTGACACTTCAAGTGTATTTGAACGTTTTTTATTCATTTATTACACATTGTATCGTATTGAAAATATTAACATCGTCACACCGGGGAATCTAATAACCTATGTGTTTTGTTTGTAGTACCTCAGATCATTCTTGGTTTGTTTTTGACTTATATTGTGCAATGTTGTTCAAAATTAATTTGAATCTATTTCAAATATGCAGATATTTCCCTGGAGTTGAAAGCGAAAACACGATTGTATTCATGCTGTAGCCCTTGTGTCTGTGTTGCCTACAATATACTCTAAGTGCCGCTGTTGATCAGGGAAGGGCTGGAAGTTGACTTGTCTTGCGCCGCCCATCTCTTTGCCTTGTATATGATTCAGAGGCAGGGAGGCTTGGATCAGTTCCTCGGCCATTGCTTTGTGACTAGCATCGCACAGTGAGACCTGTTTATATGGAATACGAAGCCAACTGTTAGTCTTATTAGGCGACAACTTCGAATTGGGATACATATTTGGATACAGACTTGGTCGATTGCCATGTTTAGATCGGGGTTATGGATAAAAAGAAGAGATGGAGGGCAGACTGCCTTTTCGATCTCGCGGATAGAACACTTGATTTTTGTTTTTTGCCTTGCCGAGATTGTTGCTGGGCAGATTCGATATTCTGTCCTAGAAGAGATGAAAAGGGGTTCGTTTGTGGGTAACATAGCTCAGGATTTGGGGATCGACCCGAAAAGAATGCAATCTGGCAGTGCACGCATTGTAAACAGCGACAGCAGTGAGTACATTGAACTACATTTAGACAAAGGGATTCTGGTTGTCAGAGAGAGGATAGACAGAGAAGAGCTATGCGGGCAAACGACCCCGTGTAGTTTAAGCTTTGAAATGATTATGTCGAATCCGATGCAGTTGCACAGTGTTGTGGTGGAAATATTAGATGTTAATGATAACGCTCCGCTTTTTACTGAAAATGAGATTAAATTAGAAATTTCTGAATCCGCTCTACCGGGGACGCGTATTTTACAGGAGAGCGCCACAGATCCCGATGTCGGCATAAATGCGCTGCAGAGCTATTCATTGAACCCAACCGGTCATTTCAATATTCAAATCCAGACCAGCTCTGATGGCAGTAAATACGTGGAAATGTTTCTGCATGCGCCTTTAGATCGAGAGAAAGAGGATAGCCTGGTGCTAACACTGACTGCCGTGGACGGCGGTGAGCCGCAGAGGTCTGGCACGGTAAGAATAAGCATTTTGGTTCTTGATGCCAACGACAACGTACCAGTTTTTACACAGGCTGCATATAAAGCGGAGGTGATAGAAAACGCACCCAAAGGCACTCTGGTGTCTGTCGTGAGTGCAGCAGATGCAGACGAGGGTTTGTATGGTCACGTGACCTATCATTTCGCTCGCATTTCATCTGAGATTGCAAAACTATTTGCATTGGACGAAACCAACGGTGAAATAACGGTTCGGGGAGACATTGACTATGAAAAGAGCAAACATTATGAACTCAGCATACAGGCGAAAGATCAAGGGGGGCATATGGATTCCACAAAAGTAATTATTGAAGTTATTGATGTGAATGACAATGCCCCCGTGGTAGCGCTTACCTCGTTCTCCAGTCCGATCTCAGAAGACTCTGTGAGCGGCACGACTGTAGCCATTGTTAATGTCAAAGATCTAGATTCAGGTAGAAACGGAAAAATAGACTGTTTAATCAATACAAACGTCCCATTTACAATTAAGTCCACTTTAAAACACTACTATACTCTCCTGACTGCTGGCGCGTTAGACAGGGAACGCAACGGCGAATATAATATCACGTTTACAGCTGTGGACGAAGGGACACCTCCGCTTTCCAGCAACACAACCATCACACTAAAAATATCCGATGTGAATGACAATGCTCCTGTTTTTGAGCACAGCTCGTACACTGCCAACGTGATGGAAAACAATGCGCCCGGGATTTCTGTATTTTCCGTGCAAGCGCGTGATTCGGATTGGAATCAGAATGCTCGCATATCCTACTTCCTTGTAGATTCTGAGGTCGGTGGAATTCCGGTGTCGTCTTACATTTCTGTGAACTCTGAGAGCGGAGTCATCCATGCTGTGCGCTCTTTCGACTACGAGCGAATAAAGGATTTCCAGTTCCGCGTAAAAGCGCAAGACGGAGGCTCCCCTCCATTGAGTAGTAATGTGACGGTTCAAATCTCTATCCAAGACCAAAACGATAACGCGCCTCAGATTCTCTACCCTGTACAGACTGGTGTCTCACTGGTTGCTGAAATTGTGCCTCCTTCGGCAGAGGTTGGCTTTATTGTCTCCAAAGTTGTCGCTGTTGATATGGACTCCGGACAGAATGCTTGGTTGTCATATAAACTCCTGAAATCGACAGACAGGGCGCTGTTTGAAGTGGGCCTACAGAATGGAGAAATAAGAACTTTACGTCAGGTGACTGATAAAGACGCAGTGAAGCAAAGGCTCACTGTTGTTGTGGAGGATAACGGTCAGCCCTCTCGCTCAGCTACAGTCAATGTGCACGTGGCATTGGCGGATAGCTTCCCAGAAGTGCTGTCTGAATTCACAGACTTTACGCAGGACATGAATTACAATGACAACCTGACTTTTTATTTAGTATTAGCTTTGGCTGTAGTTTCTTTCCTCTTCATTTCATCATTAGTCGTAATAATATCAGTAAAAATCTACAGATGGAGACAGTCACGCATCTTCTACCAGTCCAATCTCCCAGTTATTCCTTATTATCCACCCCGTTACGCAGACGCCGGAGGTACAGGAACTCTACAGCACGTGTACAATTACGAGGTGTGCAGGACCACAGACTCCAGAAAGAGTGACTGTAAATTTATCAGACCCTGTAGTCAGAGCGTTTTAACACTGGACCCCAGCTCCACAGAGACAATGCAGCGTGTGCAGAAAGAGACAAGCATCCTGGACGAGCCGGATTCGCCATTACAGGTGAGATTATTTTTGAAATTGTATTTACTTCCGTGGGTAGATTTTACGCACAGATTTTTTTGTCCGTTTAGGACATTGCATTAGGCTTATAAAACTAAACATGCGCTTAAAATTATGACGGTGCACATACAGTGGTAAGCCTACATTGCATAGTAAATAAAACCTCAAATATGCTTCTGTGTTGGTGCTTTTTGCTTTAAGTTGCTCTCTTAATTACATTTTAAACGAAACATAAACTATTTTCTTCCAGTACAACTATTACCTTTCCGTGATATAAGGCACTTAACTGTAGCTAAGCATTGTAAGATTTGGTTATATTACAAGGGATTCAATAATTTAATAAAGATGCGTTGATTGCCTACTGGCTCAGTAATTAAATAGTACCCGAGTAGATAAATAGTATCCCGTGTCCCTGTATCTTTTGCATCAAGTGCCCGATGTGCCCTTTTCTCACGTTGAGCACTTTCACCTTAAAAGGTTTCTGTACGGCCTTTTATATTATTATTATTATTATTATTATTATTATTATTATTATTATTATTATTATTAGACGAAGAAGAACTAGTTTAATACAGCCTCACATGTCTTTCTGGACTTGGACTCTGAGTGCCGCTGTTGAACAGTGCAGTGAATTTATCAGTTATTCTTCAGAAGGACCTCCCATATCTCCGTGCTGACAGAAAGAGAGATGGTGAGTTAAAGCGAGACAGAGGCACAGTATAAATAGCGCTGGGATTCCTGCTACGGTGCGGATAATTCTAAATTTGTTTTATTATTTTATAAACCCTGATTTGATTTACTCTGAGGGGGGAAACCTGAAAAATCAATATGGAAAATTCAGCTTTGGTTCGTGGAGATATTTACAGACTGCAGAAATGTACAAGACTTCGATGGCAAGTACTGGTATTATTCCTTTCATATATTGGCCGTGTTGCTTTTGGACAGATACGTTATTCTATTCCAGAGGAAATGAAAAAAGGATCGCTAATAGGCAACATCGCCCAAGACCTGGGCTTGGAGCTAAAAAGACTGCAGTCGGGTCGTGCCAGCATCGTGACCGGAGACAGCGGCCAGTACGCAGAGTTAAAGACAGACAAAGGGGTATTGGTTGTCAAAGAAAGAATCGACAGAGAGGACCTCTGTGGAGAGGTTTCTCCTTGTAGCTTCAGCTTCGAGATTATTCTTGAGAATCCAATGGAACTGCATCACGTTATTGTAGAAATTTTAGATGTAAACGACAATGCTCCGTTTTTTCAGAAAAATGAAATTAAACTTGAAATCAGCGAATCTGCTGTTTCAGGTGCGCGCTTTGTTTTAGGTAGCGCGGATGACCCCGATGTGGGTGTAAACTCTCTGAAAAATTATATTTTAACACCGAATAACAATTTTATTCTGAAACAGCATGAAAATCCGGACGGGGTTAAATATGCAGAAATGGTCCTTAAAAAAACCTTAGATCGAGAAGAACAGCCACGCCTTTCTCTAAAATTAATCGCCGTGGACGGCGGTAATCCTCAGAAATCTGGAACAGTGAATATCGATGTTACTGTTCTTGACGCTAATGACAACTCCCCGATATTTAATCAGTCTGTGTACCGAGCGACTGTTTTTGAAAATGCATCAGAAGGGACGTATATCACAACCGTAAATGCGAGTGATGCAGATAGTGGGTCAAATGGATTAATAACCTATTCGTTTTCAAACCTGAAAGGGAATGTGGGAGACATTTTCAGCCTCAATGAAAACACTGGCACTATATCAGTTGCTGGACAAATAGATTACGAAAAAATAAAAAAATACGAAATTAGAATCGAAGCCAAAGATCAAGGTGGTCTAACCGATTCCAGTAAAGTTGTTGTGGAAGTAGTCGATGTCAATGACAACACGCCTGCGATAAATATCATGTCATTCTCCAGCCCAATACCGGAAGATTCTCCTCCAGGAACTACGATAGTTATTTTTAATGTCAAAGACGTTGATGCTGGTGAAAATGGCCAGATCAGCTGTTCAATTAACCAAAACATACCCTTCAAGATAAAGTCGTCTTTAAGAAATTATTACACTTTAGTGTCTGATGCCGGTCTTGATCGCGAAAACGTCATGGACTACAATATCACAATAGTTGCAACTGACTTGGGCTCACCACCTCTTTCCACTTCAAAAAAGCTGAACCTTAAAGTGTCAGATGTGAACGACAATGCGCCTAAATTTAATCGGGACATCTACACCTCTTATGCTCCCGAAAACAACTCCCCAGGAGTGTCTTTATGCACCGTGAAAGCTGATGATTCTGACTGGAATCAGAATGCGAGAATTTCCTACCTTTTAGAGGAAACTGACGTGGCGGGAGCGCCGATCTCAGCATACGTTTCCGTGAATTCAGAGAGTGGAGTTATATACGCAGTGAGATCGTTTGATCATGAACACATCAAGCAGTTTAAATTCATTGTCAAGGCGCAAGATGGGGGCTCTCCTCCACTAACGAGCAATGCTACAGTAAACATATTTATTCAAGACCAGAACGACAACGCTCCACAGATTCTCTACCCAGTGCAAACTGGCGTTTCCCTGGTAGCTGAAATGGTGCCTCGTTCGGCAGACGTTGGCTATCTCGTTACTAAAGTGGTCGCTGTTGATGTGGATTCTGGACAGAATGCCTGGCTTTCATATAAACTTTTGAAAGCGACAGACAGGGCGCTGTTTGAAGTGGGCTCACAGAATGGAGAGATAAGGACTTTACGCCACGTCAACGATAAAGATGCTGTGAAACAAAGGCTTACTGTAGTTGTGGAGGACAACGGGCAGCCCTCTCGCTCTGCTACAGTCAATGTGAACGTGGCGGTGGCGGACAGCTTCCCAGAAGTGCTCTCGGAATTCACAGATTTTAGGCAGGACAAGGATTACAATGATAACTTAACCTTTTATTTAATATTGGCATTGGCTGTAGTTTCCTTCCTCTTCATTTCGTCGTTGGTGGTTATAATATCAGTTAAAGTCTACAGATGGAGACAATCTCGTATCTTCTATCAGTCAAATCTCCCAGTTATTCCATATTATCCACCCCGTTACGCAGACGCTGGAGGTACAGGAACTCTACAGCACGTGTATAATTACGAGGTGTGCAGGACCACAGACTCCAGAAAGAGTGACATTAAGTACCTCAGACCCATCAGTCAAAGCCTTATTAGTGTGGACATGAATGATACGGAGACAATGCCGAAAGAAACAATGTCAGCCGAGCGCGCAGATCAACCAACTTTGGTAAGTAAATTGTGACGAGGCAAATATTAATAATAGGATATTAAAAAATATTAATTAATATACGTTTCAATATTTCCCTGTATTTGATGTTTGATCCTGGGGGAGATTGAGTTATCATAAAGTTATCGAAACGGTGTGTTTAACTGTGTAATAGTCGCAACTTTGATCAGTTCCCGCAAAACATCATCACACTACAATACATTTAGCTGCACGTGTATTTATGGACATATTTACATGTCTATGTGGCTTCTGTGGGGTGTTTATTTCTGTGGTTTATTAGTGGTTTTCTGCTGTGTCGCTGTCCGCCTGTGTGGTGCTGAAATGCCCAAGGTCTTGTGCTGCGCTATACTGGCCTGTATTGACATATCAAATACGCTGATGATATTTCATCGTGTGAAAAGACAAGGGAACAACCAACCAATATTATAGTATTATATTTGAAGGAAATCCTGACCATGGTATGAGCATGACATTGTAAATTGTGAACCATAACGATTAAACATGAATACACCATTTGAATCCCCACAAATACACGTTTTATTAAAACCAATGTTCGTTTGTTGTAGTAATAGTAGTACTGTAATAGTAGTGATAGAGCAATTATAATTATAATCGCCGAAATTGTTACTTTTTGTTATAATAATAATAATTATTATTATTATTATTATTATTATTATTATTATTATTATTACTATTATTATCAATGTGATCTCAGCAAAAACTTTTTATATTATTATTATTATTATTATTATTATTATTATTATTAATAATGTGATCTCAAAAATAAACTTGCAGGCCAACCGTAAATACATAAAACATACACTCATATAAGCATACCATACATTCTCTACATTTTCTGTATGTAAAAAAAGCACATATTTTCTAAAAATCTGTATTCCAAATTATTGACAGCAAAATTATTATAAAATCCACCTTTTTTCCCGATGCTTCATTGAACCTAAAACAACCCATAGTAAACAACATTGCTATACATTTCTGCATGCTCTTCTGCTTCTACATCTTGCCATCGCATGCCATCTGTCCTTTGATTGCTTCGAATGACACAAATCCCTGAGTCCAACTGTGCTTCAAGTAGCACATATGACGTTTATAGTTTAACAATTCTAAAGTTTAGAATTGGCCATTAGACCCCTTCAGCTTATCCAGAACGCAGCAGCACGCCTGGTCTTCAACCTCCCCCGACACTCCCATGTCACCCCCCTGCTCATTGACCTCCACTGGCTACCGGTGATGGCTCGCATCAAATTCAAAACATTGGTTCTCGCCTTCCAGGCAGTCAGAGGATCTGCCCCTCCATACCTCCAAAAACTAATCAAACCCTACACACCTGCCAGACCCCTGCGTTCCGCCTCCTCAGGACGACTGGTACCCCCCCCCCCTCTTCATGCTAACACCCGGTCTCGACGTCTGTCTGTCCTGGCCCCACGGTGGTGGAATGACCTCCCCGTGGAGGTCAGAACAGCAGAAAGTCTGACCGCCTTCAAGCGCAGATTGAAGACTCACCTCTTCAAGCTGCACCTCTCTCCACCCCTCCCTACCTCCCTGTGACTATTGTTATTAATGTTGTGTAATTACCCCAGTACTTAGATTCGTATTTGCCTTTTTAGGGTTGTTTTTAAACATTTTTGTTCCTAGTTTGAAAATGCACGATGTACGTCGCTCTGGATAAGAGCGTCTGCTAAATGTCTATAATGTAATGTAATGTAATGTAAAGTATGACACAGTGCTGAGATACACTTATGCATATGAACGCCTTATTCTTATACTCTTGGTTTGAGGAATTACGTATACTTCCTTTAGTTTCAAGCTGCATTTCGTCTATGGCTGCCAGTCTCCATTGTGGACTCTGAGTGCCGCTGTTGGTCAATAAGACAGAAGCTTCCTGTACTTACAGAGCACCTCCCCTCAATTTATATTTAACATGAGCAGAGGAGAGGAGAGGCTTGCCACTATCTTTCCGGACCTGCATTAATTACTAATCTATACGCCAACGGATTTGTCGACGCTTTTCGTCGTAAATTAATCAATTTTCGGATGCATGTAATTTAATATTCTAATCCTTGCTGGAGAAATTCTTTTTATTTTTCCAACGGAAATGTTTGTGCGGCAGCAACAACGTTCGCTCCAGTGGCACGTACAGCTGTTCGTGTGTGTGTTTGTTTCTAATGGGGTTTTGGCACAAGTCAGATACTCGATTCCGGAAGAAATGGTGAAAGGGTCTTTGATCGGGGATATTGCAAAAGATTTGGGATTGGATGCAAGAAGGCTTAAATCGGGTCGTGCTCGTATTGTTACTGAGGACAGCAGCGACTGTGTGGACCTGAATGCGGACAAAGGGATTCTGTTGGTGAAAAAGCGCATAGACCGAGAGAAGCTGTGCGGTCAGACGTCCCCGTGTAGCTTCAGTTTCGAAATGGTCCTGGAAAGTCCAATGGAATTGTTCAGCGTTACAGTGGAGATTCTCGATATTAACGACAATTCTCCCGTATTTTCAACGAAAGAAATTACATTGGATATAAGCGAGTCGGCGGTGATCGGAGCACATTTTATTTTGGGCAGCGCCGTGGATGCTGACGTAGGTATAAATACGCTTCAAAGCTACAATCTGAAACCAACCACACATTTTAATCTGAAAGAGCAAACCCACGCCGATGGGAGTAAATACGCAGAGATGGTTCTGCAGAGTCCTCTCGATAGGGAAAAGCAGGATGAGATGTTATTAACACTGACTGCTGCTGACGGGGGAAACCCACAGCGGAAAGGGACTATGAATATACGAGTCGTTGTACAAGATGCCAACGACAATGCGCCTGTTTTCAGCCAGGCCGTATATAAAGCCTCAGTCACAGAAAACTCCCCAGAAGGATCTCTAGTTACAGTAGTCAGCGCTACTGACGCAGACGAGGGAAATAATGGCCATATAACATATTACTTTGATCAGGCCACACAACAAAATTACATATTTACATTGAATCCAGAAAATGGGGAAATTAAAGTGTTGGGTAATATAGATTTCGAAAAGTCCAAATATTATCAAATGAATGTAATAGCGAAAGACAAAGGATCTCTATCTAATTCATGCAAAGTAATAATTGAAGTGATCGATGTTAATGACAACCCTCCCGTTATTTCGGTGACATCTTTTTCTAACACCATCTCAGAAGATTCTGTGCCAGGGACGACTGTTGCTATCATTAACGTTAAAGACCTGGACTCTGGGAAGAATGGACAGGTGAACTGCACTGTTAGCCCATCATTACCCTTCAAGATAAAATCTTCATTAACAAACTATTATACGTTGGTAACTGACGGTATTTTAGACCGCGAGACCGTCTCTGAGTATAACATTACAGTCACAGCGGCAGATCAAGGTCTTCCGTCTTTGCGCAATAATATGACACTTCTGGTAAAAGTCGTCGATGTCAACGACAACGCACCAGTATTTGATCAAAATATGTATGAAACTACCTTGACAGAAAACAACTCTCCAGGCGTGTCTATATCTTCAGTTCACGCCAGCGACACAGATTGGAATCAAAATGCTCGAGTGTCTTATTTCCTTGAAGATACACAAGTAAATGGCTCTCCTATTTCCGACTTCGTTTCTGTCAACTCAGAAACAGGCGTGATGTATGCGGTGCGCTCATTTGATTACGAACAAATCAAGTCGTTTGAAATGCTTGTTAAGGCACAAGATGGAGGCTCGCCGCCCCAAAGTTGCAGCGCAACTGTTAAAATCGTTATCCAAGACCAGAACGATAACGCACCTCAGATCCTCTACCCAGTACATACCGGTGCCTCTCTGGTGGCTGAAATGGTTCCTCGGTCAGCAGAAGTCGGCTATCTCGTAAGTAAGGTCGTCGCTGTTGATGGCGACTCTGGACAGAATGCTTGGCTTTCGTATAAACTGTTAAAAGCGGCAGACAGGGCGCTGTTTGAAGTGGGTTTACAAAATGGAGAAATAAGGACTTTACGTCAGGTCACGGATAAAGATGCTGTGAAACAAAGACTTACTGTAGTTGTGGAGGACAACGGGCAGCCCTCTCGCTCAGCTACAGTCAATGTGAACGTGGCGGTGGCGGACAGCTTCCCGGAAGTGCTCTCGGAATTCACTGATTTTACGCAGGACAAGGATTACAATGACAACTTGACTTTTTACTTAGTTTTGGCCTTGGCGGTAGTTTCGTTCCTCTTCATTTCGTCTTTGGTGGTTATAATCTCAGTTAAAGTCTACAGATGGAGACAGTCGCGCATTTTCTATCAGTCAAATCTCCCAGTTATTCCATATTATCCACCCCGTTACGCAGACGCTGGAGGTACAGGAACTCTACAGCACGTGTACAATTACGAGGTGTGCAGGACCACAGACTCCAGAAAGAGTGACATTAAGTACCTCAGACCCATCAGTCAAAGCCTCATTAGTGTGGACATGAATGATACGGAGACAATGCCGCATGTTCAAAAGAAGCACACTCCAACCGAGGAATGTTCAACGCTGGTGAGTGTTACTACTACTTTATGAATGAACATGATACATGACTCAACCGAGGTGAGATTTCAGTGGTTGTCGTCCCCCCCCCCCCTTATTTTGTGAATCAATTTTTTTTTCTGAATTTACATTATTGAGGAATACGTAGTGACACATTTTTTTCTTTCTTT
This sequence comes from Ilyophis sp. 1 JC-2022, assembly GCA_022702515.1. NCBI lineage: Eukaryota > Metazoa > Chordata > Actinopteri > Anguilliformes > Synaphobranchidae > Ilyophis > Ilyophis sp. 1 JC-2022. The sequence goes on along the minus strand of CM040397.1, from coordinate 17,328,345 downwards.
CTTTCTTTTTCTTTCTTTCTTTCGTTTTTTCGTTCTTTCTTACTATCGTACAACAGCGTGATGAATATTCATTAGTGAGAAAAAAAGGTCACGACGCCACATTGCGGAAAAAAGCACAGATGAACTATTTTTGACACTTCAAGTGTATTTGAACGTTTTTTATTCATTTATTACACATTGTATCGTATTGAAAATATTAACATCGTCACACCGGGGAATCTAATAACCTATGTGTTTTGTTTATAGTACCTCAGATCATTCTTGGTTTGTTTTTGACTTATATTGTGCAATGTTGTTCAAAATTAATTTGAATCTATTTCAAATATGTAGATATTGCCCTGGAGTTGAAAGCGAAAACACGATTTTATTCATGCTGTAGCCCTTGTGTCTGTGTTGCGTACAATATACTCTAAGTGCCGCTGTTGATCAGGGAAGGGCTGGAAGCTGAATTGTCTTGCGCCGCCCATCTCTTTGCCTTGTATATGATTCAGAGGCAGGGAGGCTCGGGCCAGTTCCTCGGCCATTGCTTTGTGACTAGCATCGCACAGTGAGACCTGTTTATATGGAATACGAAGCCAACTGTTAGTCTTATTAGGCGACAACTTCGAATTGGGATACATATTTGGATACAGACTTGGTCGATTACCATGTTTAGATCGGGGTTATGGATAAAAAGAAGAGATGGAGGGCAGACTGCCTTTTCGATCTCGCGGATAGAACACTTCATTTTTGTTTTTTGCCTTGCCGAGATTGTTGCTGGGCAGATTCGATATTCTGTCCTAGAAGAGATGAAAAGGGGTTCGTTCGTAGGTAACATAGCTCAGGATTTGGGGATCGACCCGAAAAGAATGCAATCTGGCAGTGCACGCATTGTAAACAGCGACAGCAGTGAGTACATTGAACTACATTTAGACAAAGGGATTCTGGTTGTCAGAGAGAGGATAGACAGAGAAGAGCTATGCGGGCAAACGACCCCGTGTAGTTTAAGCTTTGAAATGATTATGTCGAATCCGATGCAGTTGCACAGTGTTGTGGTGGAAATAGTAGATGTGAATGACAACGCTCCGCTCTTTACCGAAAATGAGATTAAATTAGAAATTTCTGAATCCGCTCCACCGGGGTCTCGTATTTTACAGGAGAGCGCCACAGACCCCGATGTCGGCATCAATTCGCTGCAGAGCTATTCATTGAACCCAACCAGTCATTTTAGTATTAAAATCCAGACCAGCCCAGATGGCAGTAAATATGTAGAAATGTTTCTGCATGCGCCTTTAGACCGAGAGAAAGAGGATAGCCTGGTGCTAACACTGACTGCCGTGGACGGCGGTGAGCCGCAGAGGTCTGGCACGGTTAGAATAAGCATATTGGTTCTTGATTCAAACGACAACGTACCAGTTTTTACGCAGTCTGTATATAAAGCGGAGGTGATAGAAAACGCACACAAAGGCACTCTGGTGTCTGTCGTGAGTGCAGCAGATGCAGACGAGGGTCTGTATGGTCACGTGACCTATCATTTCGCTCGCGTTTCATCTGAGATTGCAGAACTATTTTCAATCGACGAGAACAACGGCGAAATAACAGTAATGGGACACATTGACTATGAAAAGAACAAAAATTATGAACTTAACATACAGGCGAAAGATCAAGGTGGACTTATGGATTCCACAAAAGTAATTATTGAAGTTATAGATGTCAACGACAATGCCCCCGTGGTAGCGCTTACCTCGTTCTCCAGTCCGATCTCAGAAGACTCTGTGAGCGGCACGACTGTAGCCATTGTTAATGTCAAAGATCTAGATTCAGGTAGAAACGGAAAAATAGACTGTTTCATCAATAGAAACGTCCCGTTTACAATTAAGTCCACTTTAAAAAACTATTATACTCTCCTGACTGCTGGTGCGTTAGACAGGGAACGCAACGGCGAATATAATATCACGTTTACAGCTGTGGACGAAGGGACACCTCCGCTTTCCAGCAACACAACCATCACACTAAAAATATCCGATGTGAATGACAATGCTCCTGTTTTTGAGCACAGCTCGTACACTGCCAACGTGATGGAAAACAATGCGCCAGGCATTTCTGTATTTTCCGTGCAAGCGCGTGATTCTGATTGGAATCAGAATGCTCGCATATCCTACTTCCTTGTAGATTCTGAGGTCGGTGGAATTCCGGTGTCGTCTTACATTTCTGTGAACTCTGAGAGCGGAGTCATCCATGCCGTGCGCTCTTTCGACTACGAGCGAATAAAGGATTTCCAGTTCCGCGTAAAAGCGCAAGACGGAGGCTCCCCTCCATTGAGTAGTAATGTGACGGTTAAAATCTTTATCCAAGACCAAAACGATAACGCGCCTCAGATTCTCTACCCTGTACAGACTGGTGTCTCACTGGTTGCTGAAATTGTGCCTCCTTCGGCAGAGGTTGGCTTTATTGTCTCCAAAGTTGTCGCTGTTGATATGGACTCCGGACAGAATGCTTGGTTGTCATATAAACTCCTGAAATCGACAGACAGGGCGCTGTTTGAAGTGGGCCTACAGAATGGAGAAATAAGAACTTTACGTCAGGTGACTGATAAAGACGCAGTGAAGCAAAGGCTCACTGTTGTTGTGGAGGATAACGGTCAGCCCTCTCGCTCAGCTACAGTCAATGTGCACGTGGCATTGGCGGATAGCTTCCCAGAAGTGCTGTCTGAATTCACAGACTTTACGCAGGACATGAATTACAATGACAACCTTACTTTTTATTTAGTATTAGCTTTGGCTGTAGTTTCTTTCCTCTTCATTTCATCATTAGTAGTAATACTATCAGTAAAAATCTACAGATGGAGACAGTCACGCATCTTCTATCAGTCAAATCTCCCAGTTATTCCGTATTATCCACCCCGTTACGCAGACGCCGGAGGTACAGGAACTCTACAGCACGTGTATAATTACGAGGTGTGCAGAACAACTGACTCTAGAAAAAGTGACTGTAAGTTTATCAGACCCTGTAGTCAGAGCGTTTTAACACTGGACCCCAGCTCCACAGAGACAATGCAGCGTGTGCAGAAAGAGACAAGCATCCTGGACGAGCCGGATTCGCCATTACAGGTGAGATTATTTTTGAAATTGTATTTACTTCCGTGGGTAGATTTTACACAGATTTTTTTGTCCGCTTAGGACATTGCATTATGCATGGATCATAAAACTAAACATGCGCTTAAAATTATGACGATGCACATACAGTGGTAAGCCTACATTGCATAGTAAATAAAACCTCAAATATGCTTCTGTGTTGGTGCTTTTTGCTTTAAGTTGCTCTCTTAATTACATTTTAAACTAAACAAACTATTTTCTTCCAGTACAACTATTACCTTTCCGTGATATAAGGCACTTAACTGTAGCTAAGCATTGTAAGATTTGGTTATATTACAAGGGATTCAATAATTTAATAAAGATGCGTTGATTGCCTACTGGCTCAGTAATTAAATAGTACCCGAGTAGATAAATAGTATCCCGTGTCCCTGTGTCTTTTGCATCAAGTGCCCGATGTGCCCTTTTCTCACGTTGAGCACTTTCACCTTAAAAGGTTTCTGTACGGCCTTTTATTATTGTTGTTATTATTATTATTATTATTATTATTATTATTATTATTATTAGACGAAGAAGAACTAGTTTAATACAGCCTCACATGTCTTTCTGGACTTGGACTCTGAGTGCCGCTGTTGAACAGTGCAGTGAATTTATCAGTTATTCTTCAGAAGGACCTCCCATATCTCCGTGCTGACAGAAAGAGAGATGGTGAGTTAAAGCGAGACAGAGGCACAGTATAAATAGCGCTGGGATTCCTGCTACGGTGCGGATAATTCTAAATTTGTTTTATTATTTTATGAACCCTGATTTGATTTACTCTGAGGGGGGAAACCTGAAAAATCAATATGGAAAATTCAGCTTTGGTTCGTGGAGATATTTACAGACTGCAGAAATGTACAAGACTTCGATGGCAAGTACTGGTATTATTCTTTTCATATATTGGCCGTGTTGCTTTTGGACAGATACGTTATTCTATTCCAGAGGAAATGAAAAAAGGATCGCTAATAGGCAACATCGCCCAAGACCTGGGCTTGGAGCTAAAAAGACTGCAGTCGGGTCGTGCCAGCATCGTGACCGGAGACAGCGGCCAGTACGCAGAGTTAAAGACAGACAAAGGGGTATTGGTTGTCAAAGAAAGAATAGACAGAGAGGACCTCTGTGGAGAGGTTTCTCCTTGTAGCTTCAGCTTCGAGATTATTCTTGAGAATCCAATGGAACTGCATCACGTTATTGTAGAAATTTTAGATGTTAACGACAATGCTCCGGTTTTTCAGACAAACGAAATTAAACTTGAAATAAGCGAATTGGCTGCGTCTGGTGCGCGTTTTGTTTTAGGTAGCGCGGATGACCCTGATGTGGGTGTAAACTCTCTGAAAAATTATATTTTAACACCAAATAACAATTTTATTCTTAAACAGCATGAAAATCCGGACGGGGTTAAATATGCAGAAATGGTCCTACAGAAACCCTTAGACCGAGAAGAACAGCCGCGCCTTTCTCTAAAATTAATCGCTGTGGACGGCGGTAATCCTCAGAAATCTGGAACAGTGAACATCGATGTTACTGTTCTTGACGCTAATGACAACCCCCCGATATTTAACCAGTCTGTGTACCGAGCGACTGTTTTGGAAAACGCACCAGGAGGCACGTATATCACAACAGTAAATGCGAGTGATGCAGATAGTGGGTCAAATGGTTTTATAACCTATTCGTTGTCAAAGCTGAAAGGAAATGCGGCAGACATTTTCAGCCTCAATGAAAACACTGGCACTATATCAGTTGCTGGACAAATAGATTACGAAAAGATTAAAAAATACGAAATTAGAATCGAAGCCAAAGATCAAGGTGGTCTAACCGATTCCAGTAAAGTTGTTGTGGAAGTAGTCGATGTCAATGACAACACGCCTGCGATAAATATCATGTCATTCTCCAGCCCAATACCGGAAGATTCTCCTCCAGGAACTACGATAGTTATTTTTAATGTCAAAGACGTTGATGCTGGTGAAAATGGCCAGATCAGCTGTTCAATTAACCAAAACATACCCTTCAAGATAAAGTCGTCTTTAAGAAATTATTACACTTTAGTGTCTGATGCCGGTCTTGATCGCGAAAACGTCATGGACTACAATATCACAATAGTTGCAACTGACTTGGGCTCACCACCTCTTTCCACTTCAAAAAGGCTGAACCTTAAAGTGTCAGATGTGAACGACAATGCGCCTAAATTTAATCGGGACATCTACACCTCTTATGCTCCCGAAAACAACTCCCCAGGAGTGTCTTTATGCACCGTGAAAGCTGATGATTCTGACTGGAATCAGAATGCGAGAATATCCTACCTTTTAGAGGAAACTGACGTGGCGGGAGTGCCGATCTCGGCATATGTTTCCGTGAATTCGGAGAGTGGAGTTATATACGCAGTGAGATCGTTTGATCATGAACAAATCAAGCAGTTTAAACTCATTGTCAAGGCGCAAGATGGGGGCTCTCCTCCACTAACGAGCAATGCTACAGTAAACATATTTATTCAAGACCAGAACGACAACGCTCCACAGATTCTCTACCCAGTGCAAACTGGCGTTTCCCTGGTAGCTGAAATGGTGCCTCGTTCGGCAGACGTTGGCTATCTCGTTACTAAAGTGGTCGCTGTTGATGTGGATTCTGGACAGAATGCCTGGCTTTCATATAAACTTTTGAAAGCGACAGACAGGGCGCTGTTTGAGGTGGGCTCACAGAATGGAGAGATAAGGACTTTACGCCACGTCAACGATAAAGATGCTGTGAAACAAAGGCTTACTGTAGTAGTGGAGGACAACGGGCAGCCCTCTCGCTCAGCTACAGTCAATGTCAACGTGGTGGTGGCGGACAGCTTCCCAGAAGTGCTCTCGGAGTTCACTGATTTTACGCAGGACAAGGATTACAATGATAACTTAACCTTTTATTTAATATTGGCATTGGCTGTAGTTTCCTTCTTCTTCATCTCATCATTGGTAGTTATAATTTCAGTTAAAGTCTACAGGTGGAGACAATCTCGCATCTTCTATCAATCGAACCTTCCAATTATTCCATATTATCCACCCCGTTACGCAGACGCTGGAGGTACAGGAACTCTACAGCACGTGTACAATTACGAGGTGTGCAGGACCACAGACTCCAGAAAGAGTGACATTAAATATCTAAGACCCATCAGTCAAAGCCTCGTGAGTGTTGACGTCAGCGGTACAGAGACTATGTCAAAGACGCAAAAATCATGTGACGATGTAGAGGCTGCATCTTTGGTAAGTATAATTCTTTTACCTGTAGTTTTGACTTCATAATAAGATTGCTTCATTTATTTGCAGTTTTAATTACTAAGCTAGTTGAGTAGCGATACGTGCAATTAATCCTAGAGGGAAATAACTCTATTATTCATCGTAACCTGGAAGAATCATTGTTTTGGTATTTTATTTCTTCATTGACACCATACATCATATGCTGTGGTGGTTACATTCGTGCACCCTTGAAATACAGCAATTGTACCTCATAATACAACTTTGTAGTCTCCAAAATGCCACCAGAGTTTGCAGAGTGTGCAGGGTTTGGACCTGTATAGACTTCTATCCGCACAGCAGGAAATAATAGTAATAATAATAATAATAATAATAATAATAATAATAATAATAATAAATGCTGTAAGACACACTGAGGACATCTGCGATGCGTTTTACACCACTCTCTTAATGCGTTTGAGTTCCAGTTCTCACGTTTTTCCTGTGAAGTTGCTCTGATAACTAATTTCAAAGATGTGGCACAAACTCATTTTAAATCAATTACGTTTGCTTTTTTACAATTTGTACGGTGACTCTGATTCAGTTGTTGTTGTTATTGTCAGCATGGTACCGCTACTACTACTGCATATAATAATAATAATAATAATAATAATAATAATAATAATAATAATAATAATAATAATACATTTAAATTATTTTTAAAATAACTAAATATTTACACTGTCAGCTGTTCGTTGTTTGAACTGTAAGTGCCGCTGTTGGCTAATGCAGTCTGATTGTTTAGTCTGGTAAGGAAAGCCCTCCCCTATCACCATGATGTACAAGCTGCAATAGCAGAGGGAGAAGCATTCAGACCGCCCTGCGCACCCGAATGGTACAGCGGATATTTCACTTCATCTGTTTATAAAAAGGTCGAATTACAGATCTGCGTTTTGGAAGGTTTCTGTTTTTCAATCATTTATTCCCGACGAGAAAGTATATTTTTGTGCAGCTCCGAACAAGAGCCGTGACACATTGGTGGACGATGAAAGGGCAAGTATTGCTGTTGATTTTGACGTTGTATAATATTGCAGCAGTATATGGACAGATTCGCTATTCCATTCCAGAGGAATTGAAAAAAGGATCGTTCATTGGCAATATTGCCCAGGACTTGGGCCTTGAGCTAAAACGACTGCGGGAAGGCCGGGCCCGTATCGTAACTGGAGACAGCATTCAGTCCGGAGATCTGCAGACAGACAAAGGGGTTTTGGTTGTCGGTGAGAGAATAGACCGAGAACAGCTTTGTGGTGAGGTGTCTCCTTGTAGCTTCAGTTTCGAAATCATTCTTGAGAGACCAATGGAGCTACACAGTGTTATTGTGGAGATTTTGGACATCAACGATAATCCTCCGAAGTTTCAAAATAATGAAATTAAACTGGAAATCAGCGAATCTGCCTCACCGGGGGCGCGCTTCGTGTTAGGTAGCGCGGATGACCCTGATGTCGGAATAAATTCTCTTCAAAATTACGCCTTAATGCCGACTGATAATTTCATTTTGAAGCAGCATGAACGTCCGGATGGGGTTAAATATGCTGAAATTATCCTTCAAAAACCTTTAGATAGAGAAGTAGAGCCGCGGCTTCATTTAAAATTAATAGCAGTGGATGGGGGCAATCCACAGAAATCTGGAACAGTTAATATAGATGTTACTGTCCTCGACGCTAATGACAATGCCCCTGTGTTCAACCAGTCTGTTTACACAGCTCGTGTGTTTGAATCTTCGCCGAAAGGCACATTGGTGACTGTAGTGAATGCTACCGATGCAGATATTGGCTCATATGGTCAAGTAAGTTATTATTTTTCCAACCTGAAAGGTAATGTTGGTGACGTGTTTCATTTAGATGAAAATACTGGTGTTATATCCGTGAGTGGGCAATTGGATTTTGAGAAGGTAAAAAAATACGAGATAAGTATTCAAGCAAAGGATCAGGGGGGGCTTGCGGATTCTAGCAAAATAGTCGTTGAGGTGATTGATGTGAATGACAATGAGCCGATAATAAATGTAATGTCGTTTTCTAGCCCTGTACCAGAGAACGCTCCGCCTGGAACAACAATAGCAATAATTAACGTGAAAGACTTGGATTCAGAGGACAACGGTGAAGTAGTATGTTCAATAAATCAAAACCTGCCATTTAAGATAGCATCGTCCTTGAGAAACTATTACACTGTAGTTACTGACGGCGTTTTGGACAGAGAGACTGTTTCTGAATACAATATAACTGTAACGGCTACGGACTCAGGTACGCCGCCTCTAGGTAGAACAGAAAAGCTGACGCTTAAAGTGTCTGATGTGAATGACAATGCTCCAGTTTTTAGTCAGAGCTCATATACGTCTTATGTTCAGGAAAATAACTCACCTGGAAAACCTGTTGTTACAGTGAAGGCTAAAGACTCTGACTGGAGTCAAAACGCTCGAATATCATATCTTCTAGAAGAAACGTATATCGGCGGAGTAACGGTTTCCTCTTACGTTTCCATTAACTCTGAAACTGGAGTGGTTTACGCAGAAAGGGCTTTTGATTATGAAAAAATCAGAGAGGTTAGGATTCTCGTGAAAGCTCAGGACGGGGGTTCCCCGCCTCTAAGCAGCAATGTCACGGTTACCATCTTGATTCAAGACCAGAACGACAACGCGCCCCAGGTTCTCTACCCGGTACAGACTGGTGCCTCTCATGTGGCTGAAATGGTTCCTCGTTCAGCAGATGTTGGTTATCTCGTCACTAAAGTGGTCGCTGTTGATGTGGACTCTGGACAGAACGCCTGGCTCTCATATAAACTATTGAAAGCGACAGACAGGGTGCTGTTTGAAGTGGGCCTACAGAATGGAGAGATAAGGACTTTACGCCAGGTCATTGAAAAAGATGCTGTGAAGCAAAGACTTACTGTAGTTGTGGAGGACAACGGACAGCCCTCTAGATCAGCTACAGTCAATGTGAACGTGGCCGTGGCGGACAGCTTTCCAGAAGTACTCTCGGAATTTACTGATGTTACCACGCAGGACAAGGAATACAACGAAAATATGACTTTTTACTTAGTATTGGCTTTGGCTGTAGTTTCCTTCCTCTTCATTTCATCTTTAGTAGCAATAATATCAGTAAAGGTCTACAGATGGAGACAGTCGCGTATCTTCTATCAGTCCAATCTCCCGATTATTCCGTATTATCCACCCCGTTACGCAGACGCTGGAGGTACAGGAACTCTACAGCACGTGTACAATTACGAGGTGTGCAGGACCACTGACTCCAGAAAGAGTGACTGTAAGTTTATCAGACCCTGTAGTCAGAGCGTTGTAATAGTGGACCCCAGCTGTTCGGAAACCTTGCAGCACGTGCAGAAAGAGACAAACATCTTGGACGAGCCAGATTCACCGCTACAGGTGAGTTTGTGTCTTTCTTATTTTAACTCTTGAAATGGAATCAACAATTTTATAACTTTTAGAATTAAATAATCTACATTCTTAGCGAGTGTAGTTTTTCAATATGCATTGTTACATTACATTTCGGCATTTAGCACACGCTCTCATCCACAGATTTACAGAGATTACATTTGCAATCAATTTATACTGGCTACTTTCAGATTAAGTACCTTGGTCAATGCAACAACGACAATGTCGTAGCTGGGATTTGAACACAAAATCTTTGAGTTAAAAGCCATAAGCAGCGAATAGCATTCTTGTTGTGCTATTTGTGAAATTGTCTACGCCACCATTATTTTAATTTTTTTATCAATTATTTTACAGTTCCCTTAATAGTGCGTTTTCATTGCCTTTATATGCATTTATTTATTTTCCAGAATAACCAGTTTCACCACTAAGTATTTTGTTCACTGGTGGCTTTCGTGGGAAGTTGTTGACTTTTTTTTACATGCTGTAAATGTACCGTTATTTAATTCACACAGTGACTTGAAAAGTTCAGCTCTCAGATTCAGCACTACGGTCATGGACAGCAATTCTGTGGAGAAGCGCACGTGGAACATTGGGCTTGTTCTACTTGCTTTACTGCCTGTACAATACGTGTTTATAATTATGGAACTAGTTCACGTTTTCCATTTTCACGTTTTCAACTAACGGAAGTACGCATTGCTTGTGTTAGCCTCTACCCTGTATATTTTCGTCACTTATGGGCTTTGAACATTCATTTCCCTAATTAAATTGGTGAAACCCTTAATCTTTATAATAAATCCTATAATTATGCGGAAAGTTAGATTTTTTTGTATGATATTATTAAAATAATATTTGTTGTTAGATACTATTTGTATTTTATTATTATAATTACTATATTATTGTTCTGTGTTTAGACTCTGAGTGTCGCTGTTGGTCGATGGACACTGCTCTTTCTTGTGTTAGATAGCAGCAGAGGGCCCTCCCATATTACTGCCTGTAAGAGAACCAGGACACAGACTCAAACGGCTCTACATGCGTAGTTTCGTCAAACGCTTCGCGGAGGTCGAACTTGGTCTGGGTTTTCAAAATATTAACATTACTTTGTGTCGCTGTGAGCAAACAACCCGTGGCGAGGATATCTGCAAGGATAAATTCTCGACGGAAAGGAGAGGATTATTTGTACAAAAACATGAGACGGAAATTTTGGTCGACACTCCAATGGCAAGTACTGCTCATATACGTTATATATTTCAGTCACGCAAGTGGACAGATTCGTTATTCTATACCAGAAGAACAGAGGAAGGGGTCATTTATTGGTAATATCGCCCAGGACCTGGGTTTAGATGTGAAAAGATTGCAGTTAGGTCGGGCACGTATCGTTACTGGAGAAAGCATTCAGTTCGCAGAGCTAAGGTTAGACAAAGGGGTGTTGGTTGTTAGCGAGAGAATAGACCGAGAGCAGCTTTGTGGCGAGATTTCACCATGTAGCTTCAGTTTCGAAATAATTCTTGAAAATCCGATGGAACTGCACCGTGTTACTGTTGAAATTCTGGATGTAAATGACAATGCTCCGACGTTTCCGAGTAATAAAATTCGATTAGAAATAAGTGAATTGGCTGCGCTGGGTGCGCGCTTCCTTTTGGGGAGCGCAGACGACCCTGACGTGGGAGTAAACTCTCTTCAGAATTATATTTTAACACCGACGGATAATTTCATTCTGAAGCAGCACGCCAATCCAGACGGAGTTAAGCACGCAGAAATGGTCCTTCAGAAGCCTTTGGACCGGGAGGTGCAACCTCGTATTTCCCTAAAGTTAGTCGCTGTGGACGGTGGCAATCCACAGAAATCGGGTACAGTGAATATAGATGTTACTGTTTTAGACGTTAATGACAATTCCCCCGTTTTTAACCAGTCGGTATACAAAGCGACTGTGCTGGAAAACGCAACAAAGGGCACATACATCACAACGGTAAATGCAAGTGATGCAGATAGCGGTACAAATGGATTAATAACATATTCGTTTTCGAATCTTAAGGGGAATGTAGTCATATTCAATCTAAATGAAAGCACTGGTGCGATCTCAGTTGCAGGGCAAATGGACTACGAAAAAATAACAAAATACGAAATTAGAATCGAAGCCAAAGATCACGGTGGTCTAGCTGATTCCAGTAAGGTTGTTGTTGAAGTTATCGACGTCAATGATAATGCCCCTGTGATAAATATAATGTCATTCTCTAGCCCGGTGTCTGAAGACGCTCCTTTGGGCACTACGATTGCAATCATCAATGTCAAAGACTCAGATTCCGAGGGGAATGGTCGGGTAACGTGTTCTATTAAAGATAATCTCCCCTTTAAGATTAAATCTTCACTAACCAATTATTACACATTGGTCAGCAATGCCGCCTTTGATCGGGAAACCGTGCCAGAATACAATATTACAATAACTGCGACAGACTCTGGTTTGCCTCCCATCTCTAGCACCAAAACCTTACACCTTAAAGTGTCCGATGTAAATGACAATGCTCCACTGTTTGGACAGGGCGCATATTCTACTTATGTCATGGAAAATAATTCTCCTGGACTGTCTATATTTACAGTGACGGCTGTGGACTCAGACTGGAATCAGAATGCTCGAATATCCTATATCATAGAAGAAACGCATATCAGTGGAATCCCGATATCGTCTTATTTCTCTATTAACTCGGAAACCGGTGTTATTTATGCAGTACGGTCTTTTGATTATGAACAAGTGAAACAGTTCGGGTTTGTTGTAAAAGCACAAGACGGAGGCTCGCCCCCTTTGACAAGTAATGTTACAGTCACAATTTTAATTCAAGACCAGAATGATAACGCACCGCAGATTCTGTACCCAGTACAAACTAGCGTCTCTCATGTGGCTGAAATGGTTCCTCGTTCAGCAGATGTTGGTTATCTCGTCACTAAAGTGGTCGCTGTTGATGTGGACTCTGGACAGAACGCCTGGCTCTCATATAAACTATTGAAAGCGACAGACAGGGCGCTGTTTGAAGTGGGCCTACAGAATGGAGAAATAAGAACTTTACGCCAGGTCATTGAAAAAGATGCTGTGAAGCAAAGACTTACTGTAGTAGTGGAGGACAACGGACAGCCCTCTCGCTCTGCTACAGTCAATGTGAACGTGGCCGTGGCGGACAGCTTCCCTGAAGTGCTTTCGGAATTTACTGATGTTACCACGCAGGACAAGGAATACAACGAAAATATGACTTTTTACTTAGTATTGGCTTTGGCTGTAGTTTCCTTCCTCTTCATTTCATCTTTGGTAGCAATAATATCAGTAAAGGTCTACAGATGGAGACAGTCGCGTATCTTATATCAGTCCAATCTCCCGATTATTCCGTATTATCCACCCCGTTACGCAGACGCTGGAGGTACAGGAACTCTACAGCACGTGTACAATTACGAGGTGTGCAGGACCACTGACTCGAGAAAGAGTGACTGTAAGTTTATCAGACCCTGTAGTCAGAGCGTTGTAATAATGGACCCCAGCTGCTCGGAAACCTTGCAGCACGTGCAGAAAGAGACAAACATCTTGGACGAGCCAGATTCACCGCTACAGGTGAGATTGTGTCTTTCTTATTTTAACTTTTTAAGTGGAATCAACAATTGTCTAACTTTTAGAATTAAATAATCTACATTCTTACCGAGTGTAGTTTTCTAATATGCATTGTTACATTACATTTCTGCATTTAGCACACGCTCTCATCCACAGACTTACAGAAATTACATTTGCAATCAATTTATACTGGCTAGTTTCAGATTAAGTACCTTTGTCAATGCAACAATGGCAATGTCGTAGCTGGGATTTGAACACAAAATCTTTGAGTTAAAAGCCCAGGTCATTAATCATTAAACTGTATTTCCACCCTATACCATCTTAGCATTCTTGTTGTGCTATTTGTGAAATTGTCTACGCCACCACACTGTAAAAAATAGTAGGTGACTTCAACATTAAAAAAAAAAAACATTCTGCCAACTAAATATTGAACTTCTGGACACAAAGTTGATTAACTCAAAATATCAATTTTGTCAAACTTATTAATGTGTGTTAGAACTGATGCTTTAAGTTCTTTGTACTTGAAAACTTAAGTTGATACAAAGGACTTAAAGCATCAGGTTCTAACACACATTAATACGTTTGACTAAATTGATATTTTTATTTTGATCAACTTTGTGTTCAGAAGTTCAGTTTACTCAGAGTATTACTGATTGATCCTGGTCCAAATCTTGACAAATTACTGAAGTCAGCGCAAACAAGCGTGAATTATAAGAATCTGGCTCAAAAGTGTCTCTAGTGGTAAAACGTTAGCTACTGCTCGTTCAATCTGTGATTGGCCAGAAATTTAATTCAGCTGACGTATTCCTCCCGGTGACGAAATAGAAACCTGTACAGCTACACCCACCGATAGTTTGGTGGCTATACCCTGAAGTTTTGGAGCGAGGGCGGGCAGCGCAGTGGTTGATCTGCTTGGAAAGGAGATAGAGAGAGCGATCGAGCAATATAGCTAGCTTATAGTTTAGCTCTTTTGAATATTCTAGTTATAGTAGCCTATTTATTTTTGGTATATATTGTTTTATAGTTAGCTTTATAGTCCCTTGATTTTTGATAGTTTGTTTGTCAGTCTAGCTTAGCAAGTAGCTAGCTAGTTAATTAAAAAAATAAATATATATAGGCTATACTTTATTAAAAATAAATATATAGTATAAAGCATATGAAAACTGCGTATCTGACATGGACGTGGAGAACTACTCAGTCGATATTTCTTGTATTTTTCTGTTAAAACAAAACAAAATCTTATGTTCTGACGAGGTAAGTAAAGTAGGCTATCTACTTTGTTCACACTGTGCCCTTCCTGGCCTGTTTATGTAGAATATATTTTGTAAACAAACCATTACTCACGCTGCAATTATTTTTCCGTAGAGTTCAACGGGAAAATGAGTCAGGAGAAACAACCCTAAAAATGATCCATCCATATCTACTGCATATCTGGCAGCAGAGTGATGGCTTCAGGCTCGGTTGATACCTCAGACCCTTGATGACTTACAGCCATTTAGCCAACCATGTGTTCCATACTATTCCCATGTAATTTACATCTTAGTCTAGTCCCAGCCCCCAATTCCCATAGAGATCCATTCAAATGCACAGAGGTTATAGTATCGCTTGAATGAGTACCTGAAATGAGATATTAAGAGTCATTTGATGTTGTTGTGTCACAGACATCAGGAAGTCATGGCATGCCAAGGATATACTACCAAATATTAAATATGATGACTTAATTAAAATTTATGTTAATTACTCTTGGTGCCCTAAAATGGGAGGGGGCAGACTATGTGTAAACATGGCTACAATTGCTAAAATATAAATAGAATTAAATATAAATTGTAGTTTATAACATTAGCAATGTCTTGACTGTATTTCTTGAGCAATTTAATGCTACCTTGTTGAATAAATTTATCAATTTATTTCAAAAACATAAACATGTCTCAGTGATTCAAGACTTTTGAAAGCTGGTGGGCATGCTGTAAAGGCACCGTTATTGAATTCACACAGTCACTTGAAAAGTTCAGCTCTCAGATTCAGCACTACCTTCATGGACAGCTATTCTGTGGATAAGTACACATGACACAGTTGGCTTGTTCTACTTGCTTTACTGTCTGTATAATATATGTTTATAATTATTGAACTAGTGCACGTTTTCATTTTCACGTTTTCAACTAACGGAAGTACGCATTGCTTTCGTTAGCCTCTAACCTGTATATTGTCGTCACTTATGGTTATGCGCTTAAGTCAAATATTAATTTGACTAATTAAACTGGTGAAACTTCATCTTTATAATTAATGTCATAATTATGTGAATTGTTAGATATTTGTTTATATTATTATTACAATAATATTAGTTGTTAGATACTATTTGTATTTTATTATTATAATTACTATATTATTGTTCTGTGTTGAGACTCTGAGTGTCGCTGTTGGTCGATGGACACTGTTCTTTCTTGTGTTAGATAGCAGCAGAGGGCCCTCCCATATTACTGCCTCTATAAGAGAACCAGGACACATACTCAAACGGCTCTACATGCGTAGTTTCGCGAAGGTCGAACTTGGTCTGGGTTTTTTTAAAATATTAACTTTACTTTGTGTCGCTGTGAGCAAACAAACCGCGGCGAGGATATCTGCAAGGATGAATTCTCAACGGAAAGGAGAGGATTATTTGCACAAAAACATGAGACGGAAATTTTGTGCGACACTGCAATGGCAAGTACTGCTCGTCTACGTTATGTATTTCAGTCACGCGAGTGGACAGATTCGTTATTCTATTCCAGAAGAACAGAGGAAGGGGTCATTTATTGGTAATATCGCCCAGGACCTAGGTTTAGATGTGAAAAGATTGCAGTTAGGTCGGGCACGTATCGTTACTGGAGAAATAATTCAGTATGCAGAGCTAAGGATAGACAAAGGGGTTTTGGTTGTTCGCGAGAGAATAGACAGAGAGCAGCTATGTGGCGAGATTTCTCCGTGTAGCTTCAGTTTCGAAATCATTCTTGAGAATCCGATGGAACTGCATCGTGTTACTGTTGAAATTCTGGATGTAAATGACAATGCCCCGACGTTTCCAAAAAATGAAATAAGATTAGAAATAAGCGAATCGGCTGCGCTGGGTGCGCGCTTCGTCTTGGGGAGCGCGGATGACCCTGATGTGGGAATAAACTCTCTTCAGAAGTACATTTTAACACCGACAGATAATTTCATTCTGAAGCAGCACGCAGATTCAAACGGGGTTACGCATGTAGAAATGGTGATTCAGAAGCCTTTGGATCGGGAGGAGCATCCCCGCCTTTCTCTAAAATTAATCGCAGTGGATGGTGGCAATCCACAGAAATCTGGTACAGTAAATATAGATGTTACTGTGCTAGACGCTAATGACAATGCTCCTTTGTTTAACCCTGTTCAATGTATCTAAATAAAATTTTTGACAATTTTTTTTTTTGTTTTTTTTTATGTTTTTTTTATTTTTTGTTTTTTCTTTTCCTTTTTCAAAAAAATCAATGATTTAAAATTATAATTAAAATGACATGATGATATGTATGTTTTTAATGTTTGTACCTTGTTTGTGGGTTTGTCCCTTGTTCCTTATACTTCAATTGTTATTTAAAAAACATAAAAAAAATAAAACATAAAACATTTTTTTTTTTTTTTTTTTTTGATTTTGATTGATATTGATATATATATATAATCTATTATTAATCTTAATAATAATTTAAAAATATATACCCACTTTACATACCAGAGACCTTACTTGGGGGGAGGGGGGGGAGGGGAGGGGAGAAAACTGGGGAGAACTCTGATATTGGGGGGGGGGTGGGAGGGGGGGGGGGTGTGCATATAAACCACAATGGGAGAAACTCTGATATTCTTGGTTCAGCGGAGGGCGAGAGGGTTTAGGAGGAGGGGGATAAAACATAATAGCAGCTAGCCTTCTAAACCATTCTTTCCTTTCTCTGTTTCTCTCTGTTCTCTTTCTCTCTGTCAATTGAAAAAAAGAAAATGAAAGAATTTCAGTGAAGTTTTGTTTTTTGTTTTTTGAAAGTGAAAAGTGTGAGAATAGAAATGAGACAGAGGAGAGAGGTTGAATGGGAGAGGAGATATGATTATGAGGCCCCTCCTCCTCTGATGAGAATGATGCTTTTGGTGCAGATTGTCTCCTCAACCACACCACAAGCAGAGACAGAGACAAAAAAAAAAAAAAATGGAAGGGGGGGGGTGGGGGGGGGGTTTTTTTTTTTTTTTATTATTTAGGTAGTCAACAAAAAAAACATAAAAAGCAAAACAAAAATTTGGGTAACAGTTTTGATTATGATCATTTTCTGGAGGTTTAAACTGCTGGGGTCAAAATGACCCCAAGGATAAAGGGTGTAAAGTAAATTTGAGGATAACAGGAGGGTTAACCAATCTGTTTCCCGAGCGACTGTTTTGGAAAACGCTCCAATTGGCGCATACATTACAACAGTAAATGCAAGTGATGCCGATAGCGGTTCAAACGGAATAATAACCTATTCGTTTTCAAACCTTAAGGAGAATGTAGCCGGTATTTTCGATCTAGATGAAAACACTGGTGCGATATCAGTTGCAGGAAAAATGGACTTCGAAAAAAATAAAAAATACGAAATTCGAATCGAGGCCAAAGATCAAGGTGGTCTAACAGATTCCACTAAGGTTGTTGTTGAAGTTATCGATGTCAATGATAATGCCCCCGTGATAAATGTCATGTCATTCTCTAGCCCGGTGTCTGAAGACGCTCCTCTGGGCACTACGATTGCGATCATCAATGTCAAAGACTCAGATTCCGAGGGGAATGGTCGGGTAACGTGTTCTATTAAAGATAATCTCCCCTTTAAGATTAAATCTTCACTAACCAATTATTACACATTGGTCAGCAATGCCGCCTTTGATCGGGAAACCGTGCCAGAATACAATATTACAATAACTGCGACTGACTCTGGTTCGCCTCCCATCTCTAGCACCACAACCTTACACCTTAAGCTGTCCGACGTAAATGACAATGCCCCACTGTTTGGACAGGGCGCATATTCTACTTATGTGATGGAAAATAATTCTCCTGGACTGTCTATATTTACAGTGACGGCTGTGGACTCCGACTGGAATCAGAATGCTCGAATATCCTATATCATAGAAGAAACGCATATCAGTGGAATCCTGATATCGTCTTATTTCTCTATTAACTCGGAAACCGGTGTTATTTATGCAGTACGGTCTTTTGATTATGAACAAGTGAAACAGTTCGGGTTTGTTGTAAAAGCACAAGACGGAGGCTCGCCCCCTTTGACAAGTAATGTTACGGTCGCAATTTTAATTCAAGACCAGAATGATAACGCACCTCAGATTTTGTACCCAGGACAAACTGGCGTCTCTCATGTGGCTGAAATGGTTCCTCGTTCAGCAGATGTTGGTTATCTCGTCAGTAAAGTGGTCGCTATTGACGTGGACTCCGGACAGAATGCCTGGCTCTCATATAAACTACTGAAAGCGGCAGACAGGGCGCTGTTTGAAGTGGGTTTACAAAATGGAGAAATAAGAACTTTACGTCAGGTCACTGATAAAGATGCTGTGAAGCAAAGACTTACTGTAGTTGTGGAGGACAACGGACAGCCCTCTCGCTCAGCTACAGTCAATGTGAACGTGGCCGTGGCGGACAGCTTCCCAGAAGTATTCTCCGAATTTTCTGAATTTACGCACGACAAGGATTACAATGACAATCTTACTTTTTATTTAGTATTGGCTTTGGCTGTAGTTTCCTTCCTCTTCATTTCATCTTTGGTAGCAATAATATCAGTAAAGGTCTACAGATGGAGACAATCTCGAATCTTCTATCAGTCCAATTTGCCAATTATTCCATATTATCCACCCCGTTACGCAGACGCTGGGGGTACAGGAACTCTACAGCACGTGTACAATTACGAGGTGTGCAGAACTACTGATTCCAGAAAGAGTGACATTAAGTTTCTCGGACCCATCAGTCAAAGCCTTGTGAGTGTTGACGTCAGTGGAATAGATATAGATGCAGTGCCGCATCCGAGGACGGACAACACAGAGGAAACCTTAAGCGACATGGTAAGTTTCCAAACAGCTCTAAGCTTTTATTTATGTCGGATATCGGTTTTTGACACGACTTCATTTAGAAAACTTTTATTTTCTTCATGAATATAACAGTTTGAGACAAGTTAGTTTTGTGTCCATTGCTTGTTGACCGCGGCGTATTCGTCCATTTGTAATATCGTGCAGCAGATAGTTGAACACTCAACTACATGTGTTTTAGCTTCAGTTCTGTTTATCCAATTGTGGGCTTGTACAATGTTCAATGTAGGCTGTACTCAGATCTGTGTTCACTTTTTGTCATTATGTATTTCCATTGCCCTGCTAAAATCAGTAAATTTTTACAAGACCTTTGAATTCAGAAACATAACCAGTGACATAACGTAGGCCTACCTCAGTGCCATCAGTCAAAATCTCGTGAGTGTTAACGTCGGGGAAATTGAGACTGTTGTACGCACAGAACGACCATAAATGTATCGCAAACAATGAAATATGTCATTGATATGTGTGTGCTCTTTAATTATATTTTAGCCTGTCAAGTTGCATGCATTAGCGTAAAATTAACATCACTATCAACAGCATACTCTTTTAAAGTTACTTTTCCCCACAATGGCTCATTATAAGTCTGCCACTGCGTCTCAAATATCTTTGGTGCGCCACACACTTATCAGGACGGGTCACATATTCACCATTGCCTTTATGTCGAGTTTGTTGTATTCCTACATGGTTCATGTAATTCACCAGTAACGGTGATGCCAGTTTAAAATGCTTATTCCGCGAGACCGTCGTTGTCGTGTCACATATGCAACGGTATATGTTTTTATCTGTGCGACTTGCTTTTTGTCATTTATTTTTAAAAGCGATTGCATTTTTTAAATTTTGACTCACGGTGCCGCTGTTGATCCTTGGGGTAGTGCTGTGTTCATACAGCCTCAGAAGCACCGCCCATATTCCGTTGTGAAAGAGACACAGGGACACCTCTCGCAGTGTACACAGCGCTTGGATTACACACCACTTGGACATACTGTTACAACAAATTACACCGTCTTTGGTCGGTTGCTGCTAAAATGTGGATATAATATTCTATATACATTTGAATCGGAATATACCATCTGCAATTCAGTTTGTGGAGTGACATTTGTGAGTTTTGTTTTGGAATCATGGGTCAAATTTCGGAGAGAACAATGAGATGGCAAGTATTGTGTTCATTTGTTTTCATTCTCTGTATTCGCGAAACGAAAAGCCAGGTCTCCTACTCCATACCGGAAGAGATGGCAAAAGGTTCGTTTGTCGGAAATATTGCGCAGGATTTGGGACTGGATGTTATGCGTCTAATTTCTGGTGGCGCTCGCATTTTCACCGAAGACGGATTAGAATACCTCGAGCTACTGCGGGAGAAGGGCGAATTGGCTGTGAAAGAAAGAATAGACAGGGAGCAGCTATGTGGTCATATCTCGCCATGCAGTTTAATTTTTCAAATGATTATCGATAATCCAATGGATTTATATACTATTTCTTTGGAAATTTTAGATATAAACGATAATGCGCCAGTATTCCCAAATGTCGAGATACAGTTAGAAATAATTGAGTCCGCTCTGCCAGGAACGAGATTTGTACTGGAGAGCGCTGTGGATCTTGACGTGGGTGTAAATACGCTACAGAGCTACACGCTGAAACCCACCGACAATTTCGTTCTGAATTTGCAATCGCAACCGGACGGCAGCAAACATGTAGAAATGATGCTAGAGAAACCACTCGATCGAGAAAGACAAGATTATATATCTTTGTTATTAACCGCTGTCGACGGTGGGAATCCGCAGTTTTCCGGCACGGTAAAAATACACATTTCTGTCCTAGATGCCAATGACAACCCGCCTGTTTTTAGTAAAACAGTGTATACTGCTAGTGTTGTAGAGAATGCGCAAAGAGGAAGATTAGTAACCACCGTCAATGCATCTGATGCCGATGAAGGGTCAAACGGATTGCTAATTTACTCCTTTTCAAGTCCTAAAGATGGGGTTGAAATCCCTTTCATTTTAGATGCCAAAACTGGAGAGCTGAAAGTAACAGGGGCAATAGATTACGAAAAAAACAAAAACTATCAAATAAATATCTTAGCTAAAGATGAAGGTAATCTGGTAGATTCCAATAAAATAATTATTGATGTGACTGATATAAACGACAATGCGCCGGTTATCACTGTTCTTTCCTACTCCAGCGCTATACCCGAAGATGCTAAACCGGGGACAGTGATAGCTATGATCAACGTTAAAGACCAGGATTCTGGAAACAACGGCATTGTCCACTGTAAAATCAACGAACATATTCCATTTAAAGTAACAGCGTCATCTAACGCGATCTACAGACTGATGACTGATGATGTTTTAGACAGAGAAAGAGATCCCGAATATAGCATAACTATTGAAGCAACTGATGAAGGAGTGCCACCGTTGTCGAGTAATCTGACTCTAACTTTAAAGATATCAGATGTGAATGATAACTCTCCGATTTTTCAAGAGAGTTCATATCAGGCCTATGTAAAAGAAAATAATAAACCTGGTCTGTCTGTACTGTCATTGAAAGCCGTTGACGCAGACTGGAACCAAAATGCCCGTGTTTCATATATTCTCGAAGAAACGGTAATTAATGGCGTGTCGGTCTCCTCATACGTGTCTGTGAACTCTGACAATGGAGTAATCCATGCAGCGCGCTCTTTTGACTACGAGCAGATTAAGGATTTCCAGTTCCGCGTTAAAGCGCAAGACGGAGGCTCTCCTCCACTGAGTAGTAACGTGACAGTTAAAATCTTGATCCAAGACCAGAACGATAACGGGCCTCAGATTCTGTACCCACTAGAGACTGGTATCTCTTTGGTGGCTGAAATTGTGCCTCGTTCAGCAGACGTTGGTTATCTTGTCACTAAAGTGGTCGCTGTTGACGTGGACTCTGGACAAAATGCCTGGCTCTCATATACATTTCTGAAAGCAACAGACAGGGCGCTGTTTGAAGTGGGCCTACAGAATGGAGAAATAAGGACTTCACGTCAGGTGACTGATAAAGATGCTGTGAAACAAAGGCTTACTGTAGTTGTGGAGGACAACGGGCAGCCCTCTCGCTCAGCTACAGTCAATGTCAATGTGGCGGTGGCGGACAGCTTCCCAGAAATGCTGTCGGAATTCACTGACTTTACGCACGACACGGATTACAATGACAACTTGACTTTTTATTTAGTTTTGGCCTTGGCTGTAGTTTCCTTCCTCTTTGTTTTATCTTTAGTTGTTATAATATCTGTAAAGGTCTACCGATGGAGACAATCTCGCATCTTCTATCAGTCCAATTTGCCTATTATTCCATATTATCCACCCCGTTACGCAGACGCTGGGGGTACAGGAACTCTACAGCACGTGTACAATTACGAGGTGTGCAGGACCACAGACTCCAGAAAGAGTGACTGTAAGTTCATCAGACCCTGTAGTCAGAGTGTTTTAATAGTGGACCCCACCCCTTCAGAAACCTTACAGCGCGTGCAGAAAGAGACAACTATTTTGGATGAGCCAGATTCTCCGCTTCAGGTAAGATTACTGTATATTTCTATTGTTTTCATATATAAGTTTTAGAATGAGTAAATCTATTTTTTTTTTGTGAATGACGTTTTCTACTTTTCATTCTCATTGTTAAAGTATTTTTCCAGCATACCGTGCATATCTTCTTTCTTTTATCATACCCCTTCCCGTTTCCTTCATACTTTACCTTTCTTTGATTTTACAAGTATTTTTGTTTGCTTCTCGAGTTTTAGTATTCTGATTAGTTATGGCTCAGTGGGCAGCTGTTTAGATAATTATACACTGTGACGTGGCATTACTGAGTTCACACAGGGCTGTAATGAACAGCTCACAGATTCAGCACTGCTGTCATGAACAGCAATTCTGCAGATAAACGCAAATCACTGTGGCCTTGTTGGGCTCGCTTTTGGATAACATTTTTAAACTGTGCACCCGGGAAAAATACATGGTTACAGTTATTAACCTAATCAACGTCCAATTTATTTGTGGGTGTATATATTCCTTTATTTTGGCTATAGCCTGCATATTGTTGACGGATACTGTCTATGTATTCCTGAGAATAATGCTGATGTTCTTCACTACTGTACGTCGCTTTGGATACGTTTGTCTGTCAAGTGACTGTAATGTTATTTCTACGAACAGCCATTTGCCACAAAAAACGGTTAAGTTTATTGATCTTTAAAATAAACTATGTAGTTATTCAGATCTGTTTGTTTTTAGATCTGAAGTTGTTATTTGATGTTGATTGTGTGTTTGTTCTGTGTTCCGACTCTGAGTGTCGCTGTTGGTCGATGGAATCAGTTCAGACGAGTCGCATCGGGCCCTCCCATATTATTGCTCCTATAAGAAAAACGCGAAAGCCAGACTCAAAGAGAGACTGGTGGAGGTGGAACCTGGGCTGTGTTTTAAAGTATTAGCAGGACGTTGCGGTGACTACGCCAGCCTGGCGCAGCGATCGGCTTTGGGAGGATCCTCGGCTGATTACGGAAAGCAGGGCTATTTGTAAAAAAAAATAAAAAAAACATGAAACGGAAATGTTGTTCAACACTGCGATGGCAAGTACTGCTCATATGCGTCGTGTATTTTAGTCATGCTAATGCACAGATTCGGTATTCTATCCAAGAGGAACAGAGGAAGGGAACATTTATTGGTAATATCGCCCAGGACCTTGGTATAGATGTGAAAAGATTGCGATTAGGTCGCGCGCGTATCGTGACCGGAGATAGCATCCAGTATGCAGAGCTACAGACAGACAAAGGGGTTTTGGTTGTTAGCAATAGAATAGACCGAGAGCAGCTATGTGGCGAGATTTCTCCGTGTAGCTTCAGTTTTGAAATAATTCTTGAAAATCCAATGGAACTGCACCGTGTTACTGTTGAGATTTTGGATGTAAACGACAATTCTCCGACATTTCCAAAGAATGAAATTAAATTCGAAATAAGCGAATCGGCTTTGCTGGGCACGCGCTTCGTCTTGGGTAGCGCGGATGACCCTGACGTGGGATTAAACTCTCTTCAGAATTATGTTTTAATACCGACGGATAATTTCATTCTGAAACAGCAAGAAAACCCTGATGGAGTTAAGCAAGCAGAAATCGTCCTTCAGAAGCCTTTGGATCGAGAGGAGCGTCCCCGCCTTTCTCTAAAGCTAGTCGCTGTGGACGGAGGAAATCCCCAGAAATCGGGTACAGTGAATATAGACGTTACTGTTCTAGATGCTAATGATAATGTCCCAGCATTTCATCAGGCGATGTACAGAGCGACTGTTCCGGAAAACGCATTAAAGGGCACGCATATCACTACCGTAAATGCGAGTGATGCAGATAGCGGGTCATATGGTTTAATAACATATTCGTTTTCAAACATTAAAGGGGATGTGGCGGACATATTCAGTATCGATGAAAACACCGGTGTGTTAACAGTTGCAGGACAGATAGATTATGAAAAAATAAAAAAATATGAAATAAGAATAGAAGCCAAAGATCAAGGTGGTCTAGCAGATTTCAGTAAAGTTATAGTTGAAGT
Source organism: Ilyophis sp. 1 JC-2022 (assembly GCA_022702515.1). NCBI lineage: Eukaryota > Metazoa > Chordata > Actinopteri > Anguilliformes > Synaphobranchidae > Ilyophis > Ilyophis sp. 1 JC-2022. Next base: position 17,303,348 of record CM040397.1, on the reverse strand, counting down.
TATCGATGTCAATGATAATGCCCCCGTGATAAATGTAATGTCGTTCTCTAGCCCGGTGTCTGAAGACGCTCCTCTGGGCACTACGATTGCGATCATCAATGTCAAAGATTCAGATTCCGAGGGGAATGGTCGGGTAACGTGCTCTATTAAAGATAATCTTCCCTTTGAGATAAAGTCTTCATTAACGAATTATTATACACTGGTCAGCAAAAACCCCTTTGATCGGGAAACCGTGCCAGAATACAATATTACAATAACTGCGACTGACTCTGGTTCGCCTCCCATCTCTAGCACCACAACCTTACACCTTAAGGTGTCTGACGTAAATGACAATGCCCCACTGTTTGGACAGGGCGCATATTCTACTTATGTGATGGAAAATAATTCTCCTGGACTGTCTATATTTACAGTGACGGCTGTGGACTCCGACTGGAATCAGAATTCTCGAATATCCTATATCATAGAAGAAACGCATATCAGTGGAACGCCGATATCTTCTTATTTCTCTATTAACTCGGAAACCGGTGTTATTTATGCAGTACGGTCTTTTGATTATGAACAAGTGAAGCAGTTGAGATTTTTAGTGAAAGCACAGGACGGAGGCTCGCCCCCTTTGATAGGAAATGTTACCGTAACTGCTGTCATTCAAGATCAGAATGATAACGCACCTCAGATTTTGTACCCAGTACAAACTGGCGTCTCTCATGTGGCTGAAATGGTTCCTCGTTCTGCAGATGTTGGCTATCTCGTCAGTAAAGTGGTCGCTGTTGATGTGGACTCTGGACAGAATGCCTGGCTCTCATATAAACTGTTAAAAACGACAGACAGAGCGCTGTTTGAAGTGGGATTACAGAATGGAGAAATACGAACTTCACGGCAGGTCACTGATAAAGATGCTGTGAAACAAAGGCTTACTGTAGTTGTGGAGGACAACGGGGAGCCCTCTCTCTCAGCTACAGTCAATGTGAACGTGGTGGTGGCGGACAGCTTCCCTGAAGTGCTCTCGGAGTTCACCGATTTTACGCACGATAAGGATTATAATGACAATCTAACGTTTTATTTAGTATTAGCCCTGTCAGTAGTTTCATTTCTATTTGTTTTATCTTTAGTTGTTATAATATCTGTAAAAGTCTACAGATGGAGACAATCCCGCATCTTCTACCAGTCCAATCTCCCAGTTATTCCGTATTATCCACCCCGTTACGCAGACGCTGGAGGTACAGGAACTCTACAGCACGTGTACAATTACGAAGTGTGCAGGACCACAGACTCGAGAAAGAGTGACTGTACGTTCTCCAGACCCTGTAGTCAGGGTGTTTTGATAGTGGACCCCAGCTCCATGGAGACAATGCAGCGCATTCAGAAAGAAACACACATCTTGGACGAGCCGGACTCACCGCTACAGGTGAGACTTTTCTTTGTCATTTAGATGTTCAAATGCATTTCCACAAGGCAGTGGATGTTATCATTGATTTGTTAATGTTTTTTTTTTTTAATTCTTCAAAAATCATACCTTCAGCGAACGATTTCAGCACTTCTGCGATGGACAGCGACCTGACGCCATACCAAAAATTATTATTATTATTATAATTATTATTATTATTATTATTATTTATAAATAGTGAAATGTAGCAATACTAATAATAATAATAATAATAATAATAATAATTACAATAATCATCATCATCATCATCAGGACATATTTGTTTTTAAATTGTGTTTCCAGGCGACATTTATTTATTAGACGAAAGAAGACAGAAATACAATATTAGGTTAAAATCAGTTCGCCAAGTTGCATAAGTAGTCAGCATATAGTTTGAATCTATCTGCATTGTGCTATTTGTTTATATATATAATATATTTGCTCATTCATTCACTTGACAGTATTTAACACAAGAGCAGATAAATGTGGATTGTTATCTCAGTTAAAGCGTAACCATGTTGCATTTAGGACTGGTTCTGTTCCAGGTTTTCCACGAATCGCAGTTCATCACATATTCTCTCGCTGTAAAACTGAATGTGGTCTTTCTCGTGTTGGGCTGTAAGTGCCGCTGTTGGTTAAGAAGGCGAAAGTGTACACTGGAACATATTAGAGCACCTCCCATATCACTGCGCTGTTAAGAAAAGATCACACTGCAGATTGCCTGCGCGAGCGGAATACAAAGAGCTGAGGATAGAGTATATTTGATTTGTTATTGACTGTCTTATATATTTTTTGGCAACTGGAATGAAAGTCCTAACATCTGGAAGTACCAATTGAGGTTTTCATTGTTTGTTTACGTTTGATATTTCCAAGGATTTGACTTTGGTAGGCTAAAATGGCCTTGACTGGAAGCTGCGTTGTGAAAGAGCAGAGACGATTGTTGCTTATTTTACTCCTCTTTATTTCTAACGGTCATTGTCAAGTGCGATATTCAATTCCGGAGGAGATGTCGAAAGGTTCCGTTGTCGGAAACATTGCTGAGGATTTAGGAATCGACATTAAGAGGCTGAAGAGCGGACGAGCTCGCATCATCGCTGGAGACAGCAGTCGGTATGTGGAGCTTGACGCAGACAAAGGAATATTGTCGGTGAATGAGAGAATGGATCGGGAGCTTCTATGCAAACAAACATCCCCGTGTAGTTTCAGCTTTGAAATTATTCTCGAAAACCCTATTCAGTTGTACCGCGTTACGATAGAGATAATGGATGTGAATGATCATTCCCCGAGTTTTCCGAAAGATGAGGTGAAAATAGAGATCAGTGAATCTACTCACTCGGGGGCGCGCTTCTTACTTGACAGCGCCTTCGATCCTGACGTTGGAATAAATACCATACAGGGTTATAGTCTCAGGCCCACAGATAACTTTATTTTGAAGCAAGAAAGCCGCCCTGATGGCAATAGGTATTTAGAAATAATGTTGCAGTCTCCCTTGGACAGGGAAAAACAGGAAGAGCTATTGCTGACATTGACTGCGGTGGATGGGGGGAATCCGCAGAAGTCTGGGGCGATGAAAATCAATATTAAAATTCTAGATGCTAACGATAATGCTCCTATTTTTACTAAGAAGCTGTACAGAGCGTCTGTACTAGAAAATTCCCCTAAGGGAACCCTGGTGACAAATGTAAGCGCAGCCGACGCTGACAAAGGCGTTAATGGTGAGGTTACATATGCTTTTAGGCACATTGCGTTAAGCGACGCTGGGTTGTTTGAAATAGACGAAAGAAGTGGGTATATTTTTGTCATAGGAAATATAGACTTTGAACAGGCCAATAAGTATGAGATTAACATCGAGGCTAAAGATCGCGGCGGTCTGACCGATTCGTGTGCCCTTATTGTCGAGATTATTGATGCGAACGATAATGTACCTGTTATATCATTAACGTCATCTACGAATGATATTTCTGAAGACGCGCTGCCTGGCACAACTATAGCAGTTGTTCACGTTAAAGATTTAGACTCGGGGCGAAATGGTCAGGTAAATTGTTTCATAAACAACAACAGTCCTTTTGTTATAAAGTCATCCATAACAAATTACTATACCGTGTTGACTGAAGAAAACCTGGACAGGGAATTGATTTCGGAATATAACATTACCATAACTGCCCAGGACGAAGGCTCCCCCGCTTTATCTGGTAATAAGACCATCTATTTAAAAGTGTCTGACGTTAATGACAATGCACCGATATTTGAACAAAGCTCATACTCTGCGAATTTAGTTGAAAATAACTCCCCAGGAGTGTCGGTATTCGCTGTAAGAGCAGTAGACGCGGACTGCTGCCAGAACGCGCGGGTCACTTATCTCTTAGAAGGCACTGAGATAAACGGTGCGCCCGCCTCTTCAATAGTTTCCATAAATTCTGAAAGTGGTGTTATTTATGCAGTGCGGCCCTTCGACTATGAAAATATCCGGAATTTTAAAATTCATATTCGAGCACAGGATGGTGGCTCGCCTCCAATGAGTGGCAATGCGACTGTAAACGTGTTTATCCAAGACCAGAACGATAATGCGCCCCAGATTCTGTACCCAGTACAAACTAGTGCCTCTCATGTGGCTGAAATGGTGCCTCGTTCTGCAGATGTTGGTTATCTCGTCACTAAAGTGGTCGCTGTTGATGTGGACTCCGGACAGAATGCCTGGCTCTCATATAAACTGCTGAAAGCGACAGACAGGGCGCTGTTTGAAGTGGGTTTACAAAATGGAGAAATAAGAACTTTACGTCAGGTCACTGATAAAGATGCTGTGAAACAAAGGCTTACTGTAGTTGTGGAGGACAACGGGCAGCCCTCTCGCTCAGCTACAGTCAATGTGAACGTGGCGGTGGCGGACAGCTTTCCAGAAGTGCTCTCGGAATTCACTGACTTTACGCACGATAAGGATTATAATGACAGCATGACTTTTTATTTAGTATTAGCCTTGGTCGTAGTTTCCTTCCTCTTTGTTTCATCGTTAGTAGTTATAATATCCGTTAAAATCTACAGATGGAGACAATCTCGCATCTTCTACCAGTCCAATCTCCCAGTTATTCCATATTATCCACCCCGTTACGCAGACGCCGGGGGTACAGGAACTCTACAGCACGTGTATAATTACGAGGTGTGCAGGACCACTGACTCCAGAAAGAGTGACATTAAGTACCTCAGACCCATCAGTCAAAGCCTCGTGAGTGTTGATGCAAGTGGCCCGGAGACTATTCCACATGTGCACAAGGAGCGGGCAGTGCTGGAAACAGAAGATTATTCAAAAGAGGTGAGCGCTTTGGTTCGAGGACGAGCCATTTTATATTATCTCACCCGCTTTGTCATGTATTGCACTTCTCAATTTGTCCCATTCCAGGGGTTCTACCCTTGATTAAATTATTTTTTGAAATCACTGCTCGAAATGCAGATATAAATGACAAAATTACATTTGCAGTATTCCCCTCTTTGAATACTTACTTATATTAATAATACAATACAATACAACAGAAAACGACAATATCCTTGTATCTGGAGTGTATATTCGTGTATCCAGTACTGTAATACAGCTTGGGCAGACTTGATGCTGGGTGGGCCACTGCTCTTAGCTCTTGTGCCCATGTGCAAAGTATAGAAGTAATACCTGGCATTGGGTTAATTTCAGAATGTGTTATTTGTAAAGGGTGGAGTCTGCACTGGATCTTGAGTAAATTAATCGTAAAAGTAACCGTTGCAGTAACCCAGTTTGTGTGCATTTTGACTTTCTGGCTGTGTAGTATTTTTAAAATGAGATTGCATAAGGACTAGAACATTTACGTTTTTAATAATGTAGGTTACAATGACATTTCTTATTTCTGAATATGTCTGAAATTAAAATGTATTTTATAATTATTGTAATGCTGGAGGTGGGCTCACGGTGCCGCTGTTGATCCTCGGGGTGTGTAAGTACAGGGTCAGGAGCACCTCCCATGTTATTTGCGCTGCACAAGGGACAGAGAAAGAGCCGCATTCAGTGTGCAGGGAAACTACGTCGATATACCACGCCTGCCTTTTCGAAAATAATTCATGAATATGTAATACTCGTCTTCTTTTCCTTCGACTGATGTGGTACTAAAGATATCATTGAATTTGGAATACATGTTTTTCTACTCTACGATGGAAGCTATTTATGCAATTTTGGCAATGAAATTGCAAGCACGGTTCTTCATTGTGAGTGTGTTTTTCCTGAGCGCTGTTTTCAGCCATGTTCGATATTCCGTACCGGAGGAGATGACAAAGGGCTCGTTCGTTGGGAATATCGCTCAGGATTTGGGATTAGACATTACAAGGTTGGCAAGTGGAAGAGCTCGCATATATGCTGCAGACAATAGTGAGTATGTCGAGTTAATTCGCGATAAAGGTATTTTGGTAGTTAACGAAAGAATGGACAGGGAAGCGCTGTGTGGCCAGACCTCGCCGTGCTCTATTCACTTTCAGATTGTACTGGACGAACCCATTGAATTTCATCTAGTTACGGTTGAAATTTTAGATATAAACGACAATGCTCCAGTCTTTCCTAAAAATGAAATCAGACTGGAGATTAGAGAATCCGCTCTTTCAGGAGCAAGGTTTGTACTGGATGGCGCAGTGGATGCTGATGTGGGTGTTAATACGCTACAGAGCTACACGCTAAAACCCACCGACAATTTTGTGCTTAATGTTCAACCACAGCCAGACGGCAGTAAGCATGTAGAGATGGTACTGCAGACACAGCTGGACAGGGAGACGTCAGAGGAAATGTTCTTATTGTTAACCGCGGTAGATGGCGGGGATCCTCAGATGTCTGGCACTGCTAAGATTCATGTGATTGTGCTTGACAGTAATGACAATCCGCCTGTTTTTACGCAGGCGGTTTACAAAGCCCCTATCGCAGAGAATAATCAAAAAGGTTCACTCGTAACCACAGTAAGCGCATCCGATGCGGATGAAGGATCGAATGCGAACGTTGTTTATTCCATTTCTAACAGTGTTGACGGCATCGGCGAAATATTTGTTATGAATGAATTCACTGGAGAAGTTACATTAATTGGGCATCTTGACTACGAGAAATCTAAAAACTATCAACTAAATATCCAAGCCAAAGACGGGGGTGGTCTTATCGACACTGCTAAAATTATTGTCGAAATAATTGATGTTAATGACAACATACCAACAATAGCTGTAATGTCATCCTCAAAATCTGTACCAGAGAACGTCTTGCCTGACACTGTTGTAGCTGTCATTAATGTTCATGATGCGGATTCAGGGGAAAACGGTCAAGTACACTGCAAAATAAGTGATGATATTCCATTTAGACTTACGTCGTCATCTAGTCATTTCTACAGCCTGCTGACGGACACTGCATTAGATCGAGAAATAACGCCAGAATATAATATCACAGTAACTGCTACAGATGACGGCGTGCCCTCACTTTCCAGTAATTTGACTTTGACATTGAAAATATCAGATATTAATGACAACTTTCCCATATTTGAAAATAGCGCGTATTATGCTTTTATTGTAGAAAACAATAGCCCAGGCATCTCTATTTTATCATTGAGAGCCAGGGACACCGACTGGAACCAGAATGCTCGTGTTTCATATATTTTAGACGAAGCTGTTGTTAATGGCGTGTATATCTCCTCATACGTGTCTGTGAACTCTGACAGTGGAGTCATCCATGCAGTGCGCTCTTTTGACTACGAGCAGATAAAGCATTTCCAGTTCCACGTAAAAGCACAGGATGGAGGCTCTCCCCCACTAAGCAGTAACGTAACGGTGAAGATATTTATCCAAGATCAGAACGACAACGCGCCTCAGATCCTCTACCCAGTACAGACTGGTGCCTCTCATGTGGCTGAAATGGTTCCTCGTTCAGCAGATATTTGTTATCTAGTCACTAAAGTGGTCGCTGTTGATGTGGACTCTGGACAGAATGCCTGGCTGTCATATAAACTAATAAAAGCGACAGACAGGGCGCTGTTTGAAGTGGGCCTACAGAATGGAGAAATTAGAACTTTACGCCTGGTCACTGATAAAGATGCTGTGAAACAAAGGCTTACTGTAGTTGTGGAGGACAACGGGCAGCCCTCTCGATCAGCTACAGTCAATGTGAACGTCGCGGTGGCTGACAGCTTCCCGGAAGTACTTTCAGAATTCACCGACTTCACGCAGGACAAGGATTACAACGATAACCTTACGTTTTATTTGGTCTTGGCCCTTGCAGTGGTTTCTTTCCTTTTTATCGTCTCAATCATTGCCATAGTTTCAGTGAAGTGCTACAGATGGAGACGTGAACAGCTGTTTTATAAATCGAACGGAAATCTCCCAGTTATCCCCTATTATCCACCGCTTTACGCAGACGTGGGAACCGGAACTCTTCAACATGCATATAATTACGAGGTGTGCAGAACTACTGACTCTAGAAAGAGCGATATGAAGTTCATCAGACCTTGTAGTCAGAGCATCATTAGTCTGGACGCCTGTGGAACTCAAACACTGCAGCACGTGCAGGAGAAAGGGACCATTGATGAATCAGAGAATCAGGTGAGATTTTCTGATTGACTAGTATTCGACTTCTCTGAATTTCCTTTTTTTTTCTATGATGTAAAACCAAGTCTCTTTCTTCTTAATAAATCCGGTTATTTTATATTTTCAAGAGAATGTTTAATTTGATAGTAATCCGCTTTCTTACAGCATATAGGATAAAGAATTATAGCCCCATTTTACGTATACTATTCTTTGCGTAACAGCTTGCTCTAAAACCTATGGGATAGATTCCCATTAAGATGATTATATATATATATATATATATATATATATATATATATATATATATATATATACACACACACACACACACACTACATGGCTAAAAGTATCTGGGCACCCCTTGGTCTGGGGCTGATTTTCATGATGCGGGCTAAGCCCCCTTCGTTCCAGTAAAGGCAAATCCTAATGCTACAGCATACAATGACATTCACAATTCTGGGCTTACACATTTGTGGCAACAGTTTGGAGAAGGCCTGTTCCTGTTCCAGCATGACTATGCCCCCGTGCACAAAGCGTGGTCTATAGAGAAATGGTTTGTTGAGGTCAGTGTGGAAGAGCTTGGCTGGTCTGCATAGAACCCTGACCTCAACCCCATTGAACACCTTTGGGATCAATTGGAATGCAGAGCCAGGTCCAATCGCCCAACATCAGAGCCTGACCTCACTAATACTCACCCGGCTGAATGGAAGCAAATCCCCACCACAATGTTGGAAGAGCAGGTGTCCATATACTTTTGGCCATGTAGTGTGCATGTGTGTGTGTGTGTGTGTATCCAAAAATCATCATAGGGTTAATAGCCCTCAATCTGATTCAGTCGTTTGTTTCTGAATGAGTTTATTTTCCATATTTCCCAGTTGTCTGGTTTATTTTCGTTTCTCTTACCACACATTTCATGTTCTGTTAAACAAATATACTTATTTGTTCGGTCTCTGTATTGTAATGTTTTGCAGGTATTTGGATGTAATCTTTTTTTTTAAATGTTATTTCCATTGCTCCACTGTTTCAGTTGATGAACGTATGCCTTGATGTCTTGGTCGCTTATCTTAGGGAAGCACATTGGGCATGTTTATGCACATTTAGGTCAAATGATTTACAAAGATTGAAAAAATATTTTTTTATGTCATAAGGCCTCCAGTAAGAGCGTTTTTATAAATGACTTTGCAGTTCTGTACTCGAACTCAGAGCGCCGCTGTTGATCGTTGTGATCCTGTTTTTGAGCAAATTGCATGCAGGACCTCCCCTGTAATCTTCCAGTGAACGAGAGAGAAAGAGCTACATGTATCGCGCAGTCTATCTCCAGTAACCACTGATGTGTCGCGCTACTACGCCTTTGCAGCAAAACTACAGACGGTGAACATTTTCCGACAATAACTGGGATTACAAAACAGTTACTGGAGATCACTTATTTCATTAAGGATTGTATTTCTTTCGCCTCCTCGTTTCGCTAGGACAATGTGTGCGCGAACAATGACATGGCAAGTACAGCTATTTATCTCAGTCCTTTATTTAGGTTCAGTGTACGGGCAGGTTAGCTATTCCATACCAGAGGAAATGCCTAAAGGGTCGCTAGTCGGTAATATAGTGCAGGATTTGGGGTTGGATTTAAATAGAGTAAAAATGGGCAATGCTCGTGTATACACTGGAGACAGCGCTGAATACATTGAGCTGAATAAAGAAAGAGGAGTCCTCCTTATTAAAGAGAGAATAGATCGCGAAGGGCTGTGTGGAAAGACGAGTCCTTGTGCTTTACATTTCCAGATCATTCTGGAAAATCCCATGGAATTTTATCACATCACGGTGGAGATCACAGATATTAACGATAATGCACCGAGTTTTAAAAAGAGCGAAATGAGGTTCGAGATAATCGAGTCGTCTTTTCCTGGTGCGAGGTTCGTGTTGGAGAGAGCAATTGATCCGGATGTTGGTATTAATGGTCTCCAAGGATATTCGCTGAAACCAACCGACAATTTCATGTTAAAATTACAGAATTTACCAGACGGTGGAAAAAACGTCGAAATGGTTCTACAGAAACAGCTTGATAGAGAAAAACAAGATGAGCTGTCTTTGTTATTAACGGCAATGGATGGCGGCGACCCGCAAATGTCAGCCACTGTGCAGATACGTATAACCGTACTGGACGCTAATGATAATGCTCCTGTTTGTGCTCAGCCTGTTTATAAGGCCTCGATTACAGAGGATGCGTCTCTTGGCACAGTTCTCACTACAATAAGCGCCTCTGACGCAGATCAGGGTTCTAACGCAAAAGTAACATATTCTATTTCGAATACTGTGGATGATGTTGCGGAACTCTTTGAAATCGATCAAGACACCGGCGATGTGAAATTAATTGGAAATCTTGATTATGAAAAAGAAAAACACTATCAAATTGACATACAGTCTAGAGATTTTGGAGGCCTGTCGGATTCGTGCAAATTAATATTGGATGTTATCGATGCAAATGATAATAAACCTGCGATTAATTTGGTGTCGAATTCCAAATCAGTTGTAGAAGATTCCAAGCCCGATACTGTTATTGCAGTTCTAAGTATTCATGATCCAGACTCTGGGATCAATGGTCAAGTTAGCTGCATTATAAACGACAATATTCCATTTAAAATAAAATCGACATCACATAACTTCTTCAGTTTGGTTACTGAGAATGTATTGGACCGGGAGACAGACCCTGAGTTTAACATTAGTGTAGCTTGCGCTGATGAGGGAGTTTCTTCTCTCTCCAGCAGCGTCATACTCACCGTGCAAGTATCAGATGTGAATGACAATGCGCCAGTTTTTGAAAAGAGTTCGTACGAAACATTTCTTAAAGAAAATAACAGTCCGGGTGTTTCCATATTTTCTGTGAAAGCCTCAGACGCCGATTGGAACCAGAATGCTCGCATTTCATACATACTCGAGGAAGGGTCGGTTAACGGAGTTTCTGCGTCTTCGTATGTATCAGTGAATTCTGACAGTGGAGTCATCCATGCAGAGCGAGCTTTTGACTATGAGCAGATTAAAGAGTTCCAGTTCCGCGTAAAAGCACAAGATGGAGGCTCTCCTCCATTGAGTAGTAACGTGACAATTAAAATCTTTATCCAGGACCAGAACGACAACGCTCCGCAGATCCTCTACCCAGTACAGACTGGTGTTTCTGTGGTTGCTGAAATGGTGCCGCGCTCTGCAGAAGTTGGCTATCTTGTAACTAAAGTTGTCGCCATTGATGTGGACTCTGGGCAGAATTCCTGGCTCTCATATAAATTACTGAAAGCAACAGACAGGGCGCTGTTTGAAGTGGGTTTACAAAATGGAGAAATAAGAACTTTACGCCAGGTGACTGATAAAGATGCTGTGAAACAAAGGCTTACTGTAGTTGTGGAGGACAACGGGCAGCCCTCTCGCTCAGCTACAGTCAATGTGAACGTGGCGGTGGCGGACAGCTTCCCAGAAGTGCTCTCGGAATTCACTGACTTTACGCACGACAAGGATTACAATGACAATCTAACGTTTTATTTAATCTTGGCCCTGGCAGTGATTTCGTTCCTTTTTATTATATCCATAATTGCCATAGTATCTGTGAAGTGCTATAGATGGAGACGTGAACGATTGTTTTATAAATCCAACGGAAATCTCCCCGTTATTCCATATTATCCGCCTCTTTACGCAGACGTTGGAGGCACTGGAACTCTGCAGCACGTGTATAATTATGAGTTGTGCAGGACGACTGACTCTAAAAAGAGTGATATAAAATACACCAGACCTTACAGTCAGAGCATCATTAGTCTGGACACCAGTGGAACTCAAACTCTGCCGCACGTGCAGGAGAAAGCGGCCAATGCGGATTCAGCGACTGAGGTGAGCTCTTCCGAGTGATGGCAGTATTACAACTCAGTTACTTTTTTGTTGTGAAAAAATCACATTTCCATTAGATCAGTGTTTCGGGACAGATATTCTCTTTATATGTTGTTATTCACGGCCTTTGTGTGTATTGCATTGTTTCAGTCATGCATGACCTTTGTTAGTCGATTTATATGAATTTGTATTTGATTAGATTAGAAAACTTTAATATCAATTTCAGGAAATGTGTCTTTGGCTTCCCAATTTCTGCATGGTAACAACAAGTATCAAAACAATAAACAGAGCAAAAGACACGAAAACAGCACAAGACACAACATAACAGAGCTGAAAGTACACCAAGTAGCGAAGTGCATAAATAGGAATTACACCAATTAGCAATGTAAATAAGAAAGAATTGATATTTAGAAATCAACAGGTTAGGAATTCATAAGGGAAATTGCATGTAGGGTTATTTAATGGGATACAATCATTTAAAATACAAATAATAATGTTATTTGTGGCGCTGGGGATGCTATAGCGGCTGTCTGCGCGTGAGGAACGCACAGGATTTGATGGGCTTTCTGCCTGTTAGAGCGCACATATCTGACACAGAGCTGTCTGTGCTTTTCCCATGATCTTCCCAGCTGTATACACTATCCGAGAAAGTTTATTTATATAATTTAATAATTCTGAATATCATCAGTTTGTGTGATTTTGCTTACCCTTTCACGTTGTATAAATGTTTCCTGAAAAACATGTGTGAAAAAACATATTCACTGAGCCGTTTATATTCGAGCTCAGGTTGTTTTCACAAATCGGGGGTGTTTGAAGGGTAAAAAATGTATATTTCGCGGAATTTAACATTTACTAGCAGATTTATAGGCAATTCGTGGGCCTATCGTTTAAAATTGTTTGGCAGAGCCATGGTTATGCGGAATTAATTGCCATATGAACGAACGAACAGTTTAATCGATATCAGTTATATGTTGTTTCTGTTCTTTCGTGCTGTATATTATCCCCAGTGACATTTTCAGATTCTGCTGTTTTAGAATCAGTATTTGGGGCATTGCTGTGTGTGCGTCAATTTCGAATTCGGTGCTGTTTTTTTTGTATTTGTGGATCATCGTCATTGTCCTTCGTGTGCATGGCTGCATTAGGCCTACTCAGTGTATTTCCATTTCGGGCTCAGACTGGTAACGTTTCTGATGGCGTTGGATTGTTACTTTGTTCCAGGGTTAGAGACTGTGCTTTGTTTTTTAGCTCTTTAAACATATACAGCAAAGACAGTGGTTTCCTGTTGCATAAAAATAAATAAATCTGTATGTATATTTTTTTGATTCAGGTATAGTGTATCTAAGGGGGATTATGCGGCTGGCTTGAAGCCCTGGACTGTGGATAGGCTAAATCTCTCGTGTTCTGCATTTACTTTGATGTATATCTAAAACTACCCTCTAATTTCAACTGACTTAAATAAATAAATAACGTATGTTCTTCCATAAATGTTATACATATATTTTCATTATAATATTAAATGTAATGCTTTAAAACTTTATTTTCGCAGTTCTGTATTTGAACTCAGAGGGCCGCTGTTGATCGGTGCGCTGTTATTTGTGAGTAGATTTACACCAGTACCTCCCACGCCATCTTCAAATAAAAGAGAAAGCCGCGCGCAGTCCGTCTATAAACCAGTTACTGAGGAGGTCTCGAGACGTGCCGCTCTTGCTTCAGAAGAACCGTCCGCACAAATCCTTCCTTTTGAACTGGGATTACAACACATTCTGAATATTACGTTTATTTTAACGGATTATATTGTGTTGAGGCTTTCATATCGTCGATGAAATGTGGGACAGAACAATGCAATGGCAAGTAAGGCTGTTTTTATGCGTCCTTTCTCTCGGTTCAGTGTATGGGCAGGTTAGCTATTCTATACCAGAGGAAATGAATAAAGGGTCGATCGTGGGTAATATTGTGCAGGATTTGGGAGTAGATATAAAAAGATTGAAAATGGGCAATGCTCGTGTATATACCGGAGACAGCGCGGAATACATTGAGCTGGATAAAGAAAGGGGAGTCCTCCTTATTAAAGAGAGAATAGATCGCGAGGGACTGTGCGGGAAGACGAGCCCTTGCGCTTTACATTTCCAGATCATTCTGGAAAACCCCATGGAATTCTACCTTGTTACTGTGGAGATCACAGATATCAACGATAATACACCCAGTTTTCAAAAAAGCGAAATGAAGTTTGAGATAAGCGAGTCGGCATTGACTGGAGCTAAATTTATGCTGGAGAAAGCCATGGATCCGGACGTTGGTATTAATGGCCTTCAAAGCTACTCCCTCAAGCCAACCACTAATTTTATCCTTAAATTACATAATCAGCCAGACGGTGGTAAAAAGGTTGAAATGGTACTGCAAAAATCTCTAGATCGGGAACAGCAGGCCGAGATATCTTTATTGTTAACAGCCATGGATGGTGGCGATCCGCAAATGTCAGGCACGGTACAGATACAGATCACAGTGCTAGATGCAAACGACAATGCGCCTATGTTTACTCAAGAGGTTTATGAGGCTTCTATTACCGAGAATGCGCGGAGAGGCACAGTTGTAACTACAGTTAGCGCATCTGACGCAGATGAAGGCTCTAACGGGAAAGTAACGTATGTTATTTCCAACACTCTGGACAATGTTGGCGAATTTTTTGAATTAGATCAAGATAACGGTGCTTTGAAACTGATCGGAAATGTTGATTTTGAAAAAGATGAGCATTTTCAAATTGACGTACAGGCTAGAGATTACGGAGGTCTGTCGGATTCTTGTAAAGTAATGATTGATGTAATCGATACAAACGATAACAACCCTGTTATTAATATCATGTCAAATTCTAAGGTAATTTCCGAAAATTTCCATCCAGGAACAGTTATTGCAATTCTAAATATACAAGACCCGGATTCTGGGGCTAATGGTCGAGTCAGTTGCGAGCTAAATGAAAACGTTCCATTTAAAATTAAATCAACATCAAATGGCTTCTTTAGTTTGGCTACTGGGATTCTTTTGGATCGAGAGACAAACTCTGAGTTTAATATCAGCGTAATCTGCTCTGATGAGGGAGTGCCTTCTCTCTCCAGCAGCATCATTCTAAACGCACGCATATCGGATGTGAATGACAACGCTCCGGTCTTTGAAGCGAACACGTATGAAGCTCATGTTAAGGAAAATAACAGCCCGGGTGTTTCCATATTTTCTGTGAAAGCCAGAGACGCCGATTGGAACCAGAATGCCCGTGTTTCTTATATACTGGAGGAAGGGACTGTTAATGGCGTTTCTGTTTCTTCATATGTGTCAGTGAACTCTGACAGTGGAGTCATCCATGCAGTGCGCTCTTTTGACTTCGAACAGATTAAGGATTTCCAGTTCCGCGTAAAAGCGCAGGATGGAGGTTCTCCTCCACTCAGTAGTAATGTAACGGTAACGTTATTTATCCAAGACCAAAACGACAACGCACCTCAGATTCTCTATCCAGTACAGACTGGTGTCTCTCATGTGGCTGAAATGGTTCCTCGTTCAGCAGATGTTGGTTATCTTGTCACTAAAGTGGTTGCTGTTGATGTGGACTCTGGACAGAATGCCTGGCTGTCATATAAACTATTAAAAGCGTCAGACAAGGCACTGTTTGAAGTGGGCTCACAGAATGGAGAAATTAGAACTTTACGCCTGGTCACTGATAAAGATGCTGTTAAGCAAAGACTCACTGTTGTAGTGGAAGACAATGGGCGGCCCTCTCGATCAGCTACAGTCAATGTTAACGTAGCGGTGGCTGACAGCTTCCCGGAAGTGCTTTCAGAATTCACCGACTTTACGCAGGACAAGGATTACAACGACAACCTTACGTTTTATTTGGTCTTGGCCCTTGCAGTGGTTTCTTTTCTTTTTATCGTCTCAATCATTGCCATAGTTTCAGTGAAGTGCTACAGATGGAGACGTGAACAGTTGTTTTATAAATCGAACGGAAACCTCCCAGTTATCCCCTATTATCCACCGCTTTACGCAGACGTGGGAACCGGAACTCTTCAGCACGCATATAATTACGAGGTGTGCAGAACTACTGACTCTAGAAAGAGCGATATGAAGTTCATCAGACCTTGTAGTCAGAGTATCATTAGTCTGGACGCCTGTGGAACTCAAACACTGCAGCACGTGCCAGAGAAAGGGACCATTGATGAATCGGAGAATCAGGTGAGATTTTCTGATTGACTAGTATTCGACTTCTCTGAATTTATTTTTTTGAATTTACATTGTACTTAACGGCCATTATCTATTACTTAACACCAAGTGTCTTTCTTCTTAATAAATCCGCTTATTTTATATTTTCAAGAGAATGTTTCATTTGATAGTAATCTGCTTTCTTACAATATATATGATAAAGAATCATAGCCCAATTTTAAGTATACTATCCTTTACATAAGAGCTTGCTCTAAAACTTATGGGATAGATTTCCATTAAGATGATTATATATATACAGACTACATGGCCAAAAGTATCTGGACACCCCTTGGTCTGGGGCTGTTTGTCATGATTCGGGCTCGGCCTCTTAGCTCCAGTAAAGGCTAATCCTAATGCTACAGCATACAATGACATTCTAGACAATTCTGGGCATACACATTTGTGGCAACAGAAGGCCTGTTCCTGTTCCAGCATGACTATGATCCCATGCACAAAGCAAGATCCATAGATAAATGGTTTGTTGAGGTCAGTGTGGAAGAACTTGGCTGGTCTGCATAGAACCCTGACCTCAACCCCATTGAACACCTTGTGGATACATTCGAATGCAGAGCCAGGCCCAATCGCCCAACATCTGTGCCTGACCTCACTAATACTCGCCCGGCTGAATGGAAGCAAATCCCCACCACAATGTTGGAAGAGCAGGTGTCCATATAACTTTGTTCATGCAGTGTATATATATATATATATATATCCCAAAATCATCATAGGGTTAATAGCCCTCAATCTGATTCAGTCGTTTGTCTCTGAATTAGTTTATTTTACATATTTTCCAGATTTATTTTCGTTTCTCTTACCACACATTTAATTTTCTGTTATACAAATATATTTATTTGTTCGGTCTCTGTATTCTAATGTTTTGCAGGTATTTGGGTGTTATCTTTTTTTAAATTACCATTGCTCCACTGTTTCAGTTGATGAACTTATGCCTTTATTTCTTGGTCGCTTATCTTAGGGAAGTGCATTGGGCATGTTTATGTACATTTCGGTCTAATGATTTACATAGATTGGAAAAATTCCTGAATTTAGGAATTGAACCTACTAAATGTCCTCTAATGTGTAACCTATTTATGTCATAAGGCCTCCAAAAATTACTTTGCAGTTCTGTACTCGAACTCAGAGCGCCGCTGTTGATCGGTGTGATCCTGTTTTTGAGCAAATTGCATGCAGGACCTCCCCTGTAATCTTCCAGTGAACGAGAGAGAAAGAGCTACATGTATCGCGCAGTCCTTCTCCAGTAACCACTGATGTGTTGCGCTACTACGCCTTTGCAGCAAAACTACAGACGGTGAACAATTTCCGACAATAACTGGGATTACAAAACAGTTACTGGAGATCACTTATTTCATTAAGGATTGTATTTTTTTCGCCTCCTCGTTTCGCTAGGACAATGTGTGCGCGAACAATGACATGGCAAGTACAGCTATTTATCTCAGTCCTTTCTTTAGGTTATGTGCACGGGCAGGTTAGCTATTCCATACCAGAGGAAATGCCTAAAGGGTCGCTAGTCGGTAATATAGTGCAAGATATGGGGTTGGATTTAAATAGAGTAAAAATGGGCAATGCTCGTGTATACACTGGAGACAGCGCTGAATACATTGAGCTGAATAAAGAAAGAGGAGTCCTCCTTATTAAAGAGAGAATAGATCGCGAAGGGCTGTGTGGAAAGACGAGTCCTTGTGCTTTACATTTCCAGATCATTCTGGAAAATCCCATGGAATTTTATCACATCACGGTGGAGATCACAGATATTAACGATAATGCACCGAGTTTTAAAAAGAGCGAAATGAGGTTCGAGATATCTGAGTCTTCTGTTCCTGGTGCGAGATTCGTGTTGGAGAGAGCAATTGATCCGGATGTTGGTATTAATGGTCTGCAAGGATATTCGCTTAAACCAACCGATAATTTCCTCTTAAAATTACAGAATTTGCCAGACGGTAGCAAAAACGTCGAAATGGTTTTACAGAAACAGCTTGATAGAGAAAAGCAGGATGCGCTGTCTTTCTTATTAACGGCAATGGATGGCGGCGACCCGCAAATGTCAGCCACTATGCAGATACATATAACTGTGTTGGACGCGAATGATAATGCTCCTGTTTGTGCTCAGCCTGTTTATAAGGCCTCGATTACAGAGGATGCGTCTCCTGGCACAGTTCTCACTACAATAAGCGCCTCTGACGCAGATCAGGGTTCTAACGCAAAAGTAACATATTCTATTTCTAATACTGTGGATGATGTTGCGGAACTCTTTGAAATCGATAAAGACACCGGTGATGTAAAATTAATTGGAAATCTTGATTACGAAAAAGAAAAACACTATCAAATTGACATACAGTCTAGAGATTTTGGGAGCCTGTCGGATTCGTGCAAAATAATCGTGGATGTTATCGATGCAAATGATAACAAACCTGCGATTAATTTGGTGTCGAATTCCAAATCAGTTGTAGAAGATTCCAAGCCCGATACCGTTATTGCAGTTCTGAGTATTCATGATCCAGACTCTGGGATCAATGGTAAAGTTAGCTGCATTATAAACGACAATATTCCATTTAAAATAAAATCGACATCACATAACTTTTTCAGTTTGGTTACTGAGAATGTATTGGACCGGGAGACAGACTCTGAGTTTAACATTAGTGTAACTTGCGCTGATGAGGGAGTTTCTTCTCTCTCCAGCAGCGTCATACTCACCGTGCAAGTATCAGATGTGAATGACAATGCGCCAGTTTTTGAAAAGAGTTCATACGAAACATTCCTTAAAGAAAATAACAGTCCGGGTGTTTCCATATTTTCTGTGAAAGCCACGGACGCCGATTGGAAACAGAATGCGCGCGTTTCATACGTTCTAGAAGAAGCGACGGTTAACGGAGTTTCTGTGTCTTCGTATGTATCAGTGAATTCTGACAGTGGAGTCATCCATGCAGAGCGAGCTTTTGACTTTGAGCAGATTAAAGATTTCCAGTTCCGCGTAAAAGCGCAAGACGGAGGCTCTCCTCCATTGAATAGTAACGTGACAATTCAAATCTTTATCCAAGACCAGAACGACAACGCGCCTCAGATCCTCTACCCAGTACAGACTGGTGTTTCTGTGGTTGCTGAAATGGTGCCGCGCTCTGCAGAAGTTGGCTATCTTGTAACTAAAGTTGTCGCCATTGATGTGGACTCTGGGCAGAATTCCTGGCTCTCATATAAATTACTGAAAGCAACAGACAGGGCGCTGTTTGAAGTGGGTTTACAAAATGGAGAAATAAGGACTTTACGTCAGGTCACGGATAAAGATGCTGTGAAACAAAGGCTTACTGTACTAGTGGAGGACAACGGGCAGCCCTCTCGCTCAGCTACAGTCAATGTGAACGTGGCGGTGGCGGACAGCTTCCCAGAAATTCTCTCGGAATTCACTGATTTTACGCACGACAAGGATTACAATGACAATCTAACGTTTTATTTAATCTTGGCCCTGGCAGTGATTTCGTTCCTTTTTATTATATCCATAATTGCCATAGTATCTGTGAAGTGCTATAGATGGAGACGTGAACGATTGTTTTATAAATCCAACGGAAATCTCCCCGTTATTCCATATTATCCGCCTCTTTACGCAGACGTTGGAGGCACTGGAACTCTGCAGCACGTGTATAATTATGAGTTGTGCAGGACGACTGACTCTAGAAAGAGTGATATAAAATACACCAGACCTTACAGTCAGAGCATCATTAATCTGGACACCAGTGGAACTCAAACTCTGC
This sequence comes from Ilyophis sp. 1 JC-2022, assembly GCA_022702515.1. Taxonomy (NCBI): domain Eukaryota; kingdom Metazoa; phylum Chordata; class Actinopteri; order Anguilliformes; family Synaphobranchidae; genus Ilyophis; species Ilyophis sp. 1 JC-2022. The sequence goes on along the minus strand of CM040397.1, from coordinate 17,283,488 downwards.
CGCACGTGCAGGAGAAAGCGGCCAATGCGGATTCAGCGACTGAGGTGAGCTCTTCCGAGTGATGGCAGTATTACAACTCAGTTACTTTTTTATTTCCATTAGATCAGTGTTCCGGGACAGATATTATCTTTATATGTTGTTATTCACGGCCTTTGTGTGTATTGCATTGTTTCAGTCATGCACGACCTTTATGTTAGTCGATGTATATGAATTTGTATTAGATTAGATTATAAAACTTTAATATCAATTTCAGGAAATGTGTCTTTGGCTTCCCCATTTCTGCAGGTTAACAACAAGTATCAAAACAATAAACAGAGCACAAGACACAAAAACAGCACAAGACACAACATAACAGAGCTGAAAGTAAATTCCAAGTACACAAATTAGAAGTGCATAAATAGGAATTACACCAATTATCAAAGTAAAGAAGTAGGCATTGATATGTAGGAATCAACAGGTTAGGAATTCATAAGGGAAATTGCATGTGGGGTTATTTAACGGGATACAATAATTTAAAATACTACTAATAATAATAATGTTATTTGTGGCGCTGGGTATGCTATAACGGCTGTCTGCGCGTGAGGAACGCACAGGATTTGATGGGCTTTCTGCCTGTAATGGCCCTGTCACACTACTGCGTATGAGAGAAACGTATGAGTTGCGTATGTAAATTCATAAAATAACTGTACGGTACACCTTCATGTCAGCGTATGACCAGCGTACTCGACCTATGAGTGACGTACCTCTAGCGTAATTCTAGCGTATTCAGCGTATGCCAAGCGTATGCCTAGCGTATAAACCATACGTCCGAAAACGCATGCTTAAAAAACGTTTTGTGCCTCGCCGTATGCCAGCGTATGCCACCGTATGCGACCGTGCTTGAAACGTATACAACCTATGCCTAACGCACCCCTAGCGTATGTCAGCGTATATCAGCATATGAGTTATATTTTTAATACGCTGGCATACGCTAGTACGATACGCAATAGTGTGACAGGGCCATTACAGCGCACATATCTGACACAGAGCTGTCTGTGCTTTTCCCATGATCTTCCCAGCTGTATTCACTATCCGTGAAAGTTTATTTCTATAATTTTATAATTCTGAATATCATCTGTTTGTGTGAGTTTGCTTGCCCTTTCACGTTGCATAAATGTTTCCTGAAAAACATGTGTGAAAGAACATGTTCACTCAGCTGTTTATTTTTGAGCTCAGGTTGTTTTCAGAAATCAGCTTTGAAGGGTCAAAAAAAAATATTTCACGGAATTTAACATATACTAGCAGATTTATAGTATATATATCTGTGGATCATCGTCATTGTCCTTCGTGTGTATGGCTGCATTAGGCCTACTCAGTGTATTTACATTTCGGGCTCAGACTGGTAACGTTTCTGATGGCGTTGGATTGTTACTTTGTTCCAGGGTTAGAGACTGTGCTTTGTTTTTTAGCTCTTTAAACATATACAGCAAAGACAGTGGTTTCCTGTTGCATAAAAATAAAAAAAACTGTATGTATATTTTTTTGATTCAGGTATAGTGTATCTAAGGGGGATTAGGCGGCTGGTTTGAAGCCCTGAACTGTGGATAGGCTAAATCTTTCGTGTTCTGCATTTACTTTGATTTATATCTAAAACTACCCTCTAATTTCAACTGACTTAAATAAATAAATACCGTATGTTCTTCCATAAATTGTATACATATAGTTTCATTATAATAATCAATGTAATGCTTTAAAACTTTATTTTCGCAGTTCTGTATTTGAACTCAGAGGGCCGCTGTTGATCGGTGCGCTGTTATTTGTGAGTAGATTTACATCAGGACCTCCCACGCCATCTTCAAATAAAAGAGAAACCCGCGCGCAGTCCGTCTATAAACCAGTTACTGAGGAGGTCTCGAGACGTGCCGCTCTTGCTTCAGAAGAACCGTCCGCACAAATCCTTCCTTTTGAACTGGGATTACAACACATTCTGAATATTACGTTTATTTTAACGGATTATATTGTGTTGAGGCTTTCATATCGTCGATGAAATGTGGGACAGAACAATGCAATGGCAAGTAAGGCTGTTTATATGTGTTCTTTCTCTCGGTTCAGTGTATGGGCAGGTTAGCTATTCTATACCAGAGGAAATGAATAAAGGGTCGATCGTGGGTAATATAGTGCAGGATTTGGGAGTAGATATAAAAAGATTGAAAATGGGCAATGCGCGTGTATATACCGGAGACAGTGCGGAATACATAGAGCTGGATAAAGAAAGGGGGGTCCTCCTTATTAAAGACAGAATAGATCGCGAGGGACTGTGCGGAAAGACGAGCCCTTGCGCTTTACATTTCCAGATAATTCTGGAAAACCCCATGGAATTCTACCATGTTACTGTGGAGATCACAGATATTAACGATAATGCACCCAGTTTTATAAAAAGCGAAATTAAGTTTGAGATAAGCGAGTCGGCACTGACTGGAGCTAAATTCATGCTGGAGAGAGCCATGGATCCGGACGTCGGTATTAATGGCCTTCAAAGCTACTCCCTCAAGCCAACCACTAATTTTATTCTTAAATTACATAACCAGCCAGACGGTGGTAAAAAGGTTGAAATGGTACTGCAAAAATCTCTAGATCGGGAACAGCAGGCCGAGATATCTTTATTGTTAACAGCAATGGATGGTGGCGATCCGCAAATGTCAGGCACGGTACAGATTCAAATCACGGTGCTCGACGTAAACGACAACGCGCCTACGTTTACTCAAGAGGTTTATAAGGCTTCTATTATCGAGAATGCGCGGAGAGGCACAGTTGTAACTGCAGTTAGCGCATCAGACGCAGATGAAGGTTCTAACGGGAAAGTAACGTATGTTATTTCCAACACTCAGGACAATGTGGGCGAATTGTTTGAAATAGATCAAGATACCGGTGCTTTGAAACTGATCGGAAATGTTGATTTTGAAAAAGATGAGCATTTTCAAATTGACGTACAGACTAGAGATTACGGAGGTCTGTCGGATTCTTGTAAAGTAATTATCGATGTCATCGATACAAACGATAACAACCCTGTTATTAATATAATGTCAAATTCTAAGATAATTTCTGAAAATTCCCATCCAGGAACAGTTATTGCAATTCTAAATATACAAGACCCGGATTCTGGGGCTAATGGTCGAGTCAGTTGCGAGCTAAATGAAAACGTTCCATTTAAAATTAAATCAACATCAAATGGCTTCTTTAGTTTGGCTACTGAGAATGTTTTGGATCGAGAGACAGATTCTGAGTTTAATATCAGCGTAATCTGCTCTGATGAGGGAGTGCCTTCCCTCTCCAGCAGCGTCATTCTCAACGCACGCATATCGGATGTGAATGACAACGCTCCGGTCTTTGAAGCGAACACGTATGAAGCTCACGTTAAGGAAAATAACAGCCCGGGTGTTTCCATATTTTCTGTGAAAGCCAGAGACGCCGACTGGAACCAAAATGCTCGTGTTTCTTATATACTGGAGGAAGGGACTGTCAATGGCGTATTAGTCTCCTCATATGTGTCTGTGAACTCTGACAGTGGAGTCATCCATGCAGTGCGCTCTTTTGACTACGAGCAGATTAAAGATTTCCAGTTCCGCGTAAAAGCGCAGGATGGAGGCTCTCCTCCACTCAGTAGTAATGTAACGGTAACGTTATTTATCCAAGACCAAAACGACAACGCACCTCAGATTCTCTATCCAGTACAGACGGGTGTCTCTCATGTGGCTGAAATGGTTCCTCGTTCAGCAGATGTTGGTTATCTTGTCACTAAAGTGGTCGCTGTTGATGTGGACTCTGGACAGAATGCCTGGCTGTCATATAAACTATTAAAAGCGTCAGACAAGGCACTGTTTGAAGTGGGCTCACAGAATGGAGAAATTAGAACTTTACGCCTGGTCACTGATAAAGATGCTGTTAAGCAAAGACTCACTGTTGTAGTGGAAGACAATGGGCGGCCCTCTCGATCAGCTACAGTCAATGTTAACGTAGCGGTGGCTGACAGCTTCCCGGAAGTGCTTTCAGAATTCACCGACTTTACGCAGGACAAGGATTACAACGACAACCTTACGTTTTATTTGGTCTTGGCCCTTGCAGTGGTTTCTTTCCTTTTTATCGTCTCAATCATTGCCATAGTTTCAGTGAAGTGCTACAGATGGAGACGTGAACAGCTGTTTTATAAATCGAACGGAAATCTCCCAGTTATCCCCTATTATCCACCGCTTTACGCAGACGTGGGAACCGGAACTCTTCAGCATGCATATAATTACGAGGTGTGCAGAACTACTGACTCTAGAAAGAGCGATATGAAGTTCATCAGACCTTGTAGTCAGAGCATCATTAGTCTGGACGCCTGTGGAACTCAAACACTGCAGCACGTGCCAGAGAAAGGGACCATTGATGAATCGGAGAATCAGGTGAGATTTTCTGATTGACTAGTATTCGACGTCTCTGAATTTCCTTTTTTGAATTTACATTGTACTTAACGGCCATTATCTATTACTTAACACCAAGTCTCTTTCTTCTAAATAAATCCTCTTATTTCATATTTTCAAGAGAATGTTTCATTTGATAGTAATCCGCGTTCTTACAGCATGTATGATAAAGAATTATAGCCCAATTTTAAGTATACTATCCTTTACGTAAGAGCTTGCTCTAAAACTTATGGGATAGATTCCCATGAAGATGATTATATATATATATATATATACACACACACACACACACACACTACATGGCCAAAAGTATCTGGACACCCCTTGGTCTGGGCCTGTTTGTCATGATTCGGGCTAGGCCTCTTAGTTCCAGTAAAGGCTAATCCTAATGCTACAGCATACAATGACATTCTAGACAATTCTGGGCTTACACATTTGTGGCAACAGAAGGCCTGTTCCTGTTCCAGCATGACTATGATCCCATGCACAAAGCGAGGTCCATAGAGAAATGGTTTGTTGAGGTCAGTGTGGAAGAACTTGGCTGGTCTGCATAGAACCCTGACCTCAACCCCTTGTGGATACATTGGAATGCAGAGCCAGGCCCAATCTCCCAACATCTGTGCCTGACCTCACTAATACTGGCTTGGCTGAATGGAAGAAAGTCCCCACCACAATGTTGGAAGAGCAGGTGTTCATATACTTTGTTCATGCAGTGTATATATATATATATATATATATATATATCCCAAAATCATCATAGGGTTAATAGCCCTCAATCTGATTCAGTCGTTTGTCTCTGAATTAGTTTATTTTACATATTTTCCAGATTTATTTTCGTTTCTCTTACCACACATTTAATTTTCTGTTATACAAATATATTTATTTGTTCGGTCTCTGTATTCTAATGTTTTGCAGGTATTTGGGTGTTATCTTTTTTTAAATTACCATTGCTCCACTGTTTCAGTTGATGAACTTATGCCTTTATTTCTTGGTCGCTTATCTTAGGGAAGTACATTGGGCATGTTTATGTACATTTCGGTCTAATGATTTACATAGATTGGAAAAATTCCTGAATTTAGGAATTGAACCTACTAAATGTCCTCTTATGTGCAACCTATTTATGTCATAAGGCCTCCAAAAATTACTTTGCAGTTCTGTACTCGAACTCAGAGCGCCGCTGTTGATCGGTGTGATCCTGTTTTTGATCAAATTGCATGCAGGACCTCCCCTGTAATCTTCCAGTGAACGAGAGAGAAAGAGCTACATGTATCGCGCAGTCCTTCTCCAGTAACCACTGATGTGTTGCGCTACTACGCCTTTGCAGCAAAACTACAGACGGTGAACATTTTCCGACAATAACTGGGATTACAAAACAGTTCCTGGAGATCACTTATTTCATTAAGGATTGTATTTTTTTCGCCTCCTCGTTTCGCTAGGACAATGTGTGCGCGAACAATGACATGGCAAGTACAGCTATTTATCTCAGTCCTTTCTTTAGGTTCAGTGTACGGGCAGGTTAGCTATTCCATACCAGAGGAAATGCCTAAAGGGTCGCTAGTCGGTAATATAGTGCAGGATTTGGGGTTGGATTTAAATAGAGTAAAAATGGGCAATGCTCGTGTATACACTGGAGACAGCGCTGAATACATTGAGCTGAATAAAGAAAGAGGAGTCCTCCTTATTAAAGAGAGAATAGATCGCGAAGGGCTGTGTGGAAAGACGAGTCCTTGTGCTTTACATTTCCAGATCATTCTGGAAAACCCCATGGAATTTTATCACATCACGGTGGAGATCACAGATATTAACGATAATGCACCGAGTTTTAAAAAGAGCGAAATGAGGTTCGAGATATCTGAGTCTTCTGTTCCTGGTGCGAGATTCGTGTTGGAGAGAGCAATTGATCCGGATGTTGGTATTAATGGTCTTCAAGGATATTCGCTTAAACCAACCGATAATTTCATTTTAAAATTACAGAATTTGCCAGACGGTAGCAAAAACGTCGAAATGGTTTTACAGAAACAGCTTGATAGAGAAAAGCAGGATGCGCTGTCTTTCTTATTAACGGCAATGGATGGCGGTGACCCGCAAATGTCAGCCACTATGCAGATACATATAACTGTGTTGGACGCGAATGATAATGCTCCTGTTTGTGCTCAGCCTGTGTATAAGGCCTCGATTACAGAGGATGCGTCTCCTGGCACAGTTCTCACTACAATAAGCGCCTCTGACGCAGATCAGGGTTCTAACGCAAAAGTCACATATTCTATTTCTAATACTGTGGATGATGTTGCGGAACTCTTTGAAATCGATCAAGACACCGGTGATGTGAAATTAATTGGAAATCTTGATTACGAAAAAGAAAAACACTATCAAATTGACATACAGTCTAGAGATTTCTGGGGCCTGTCAGATTCGTGCAAAATAATAGTGGATGTTATCGATGCAAATGATAATAAACCTGCGATTAATTTGGTGTCGAATTCCAAATCAGTTGTAGAAGATTCCAAGCCCGATACTGTTATTGCAGTTCTGAGTATTCATGATCCAGACTCTGGGATCAATGGTAAAGTTAGCTGCATTATAAACGACAATATTCCATTTAAAATAAAATCGACATCACATAACTTCTTCAGTTTGGTTACTGAGAATGTATTGGACCGGGAGACAGACTCTGAGTTTAACATTAGTGTAGCTTGCGCTGATGAGGGAGTTTCTTCTCTATCCAGCAGCGTCATACTCACCGTGCAAGTATCAGATGTGAATGACAATGCGCCAGTTTTTGAAAAGAGTTCATACGAAACATTCCTTAAAGAAAATAACAGTCCGGGTGTTTCCATATTTTCTGTGAAAGCCACGGACGCCGATTGGAAACAGAATGCGCGCGTTTCATACGTTCTAGAAGAAGCGACGGTTAACGGAGTTTCTGTGTCTTCGTATGTATCAGTGAATTCTGACAGTGGAGTCATCTATGCAGAGCGAGCTTTTGACTTTGAGCAGATTAAAGATTTCCAGTTCCGCGTAAAAGCGCAAGACGGAGGCTCTCCTCCATTGAATAGTAACGTGACAATTCAAATCTTTATCCAAGACCAGAACGACAACGCGCCTCAGATCCTCTACCCAGTACAGACTGGTGTTTCTGTGGTTGCTGAAATGGTGCCGCGCTCTGCAGAAGTTGGCTATCTTGTAACTAAAGTTGTCGCCATTGATGTGGACTCTGGGCAGAATTCCTGGCTCTCATATAAATTACTGAAAGCAACAGACAGGGCGCTGTTTGAAGTGGGTTTACAAAATGGAGAAATAAGGACTTTACGTCAGGTCACGGATAAAGATGCTGTGAAACAAAGGCTTACTGTAGTAGTGGAGGACAACGGGCAGCCCTCTCGCTCAGCTACAGTCAATGTGAACGTGGCGGTGGCGGACAGCTTCCCAGAAATTCTCTCGGAATTCACTGATTTTACGCACGACAAGGATTACACTGACAATCTAACGTTTTATTTAATCTTGGCCCTGGCAGTGATTTCGTTCCTTTTTATTATATCCATAATTGCCATAGTATCTGTGAAGTGCTATAGATGGAGACGTGAACGATTGTTTTATAAATCCAACGGAAATCTCCCCGTTATTCCATATTATCCGCCTCTTTACGCAGACGTTGGAGGCACTGGAACTCTGCAGCACGTGTATAATTATGAGTTGTGCAGGACGACTGACTCTAGAAAGAGTGATATAAAATACACCAGACCTTACAGTCAGAGCATCCTTAGTCTGGACGCCAGTGGAACTCAAACTCTGCCGCACGTGCAGGAGAAAGGGGCCAATGCGGATTCAGCGACTGAGGTGAGCTCTTCCGGGTGATGGCAGTATTACAACTCAGTTACTTTTTTGTTGTGAAAAAATCACATTTCCATTAGATCAGTGTTTCGGGTCAGATATTCTCTTTATATGTTGTTATTCACGGCCTTTGTGTGTATTGCATTGTTTCAGTCATGCACGACCTTTATGTTAGTCGATGTATATGAATTTGTATTAGATTAGATTATAAAACTTTAATATCAATTTCAGGAAATGTGTCTTTGGCTTCCCCATTTCTGCAGGTTAACAACAAGTATCAAAACAATAAACAGAGCACAAGACACAAAAACAGCACAAGACACAACATAACAGAGCTGAAAGTAAATTCCAAGTACACAAATTAGAAGTGCATAAATAGGAATTACACCAATTATCAAAGTAAAGAAGTAGGCATTGATATGTAGGAATCAACAGGTTAGGAATTCATAAGGGAAATTGCATGTGGGGTTATTTAACGGGATACAATAATTTAAAATACTACTAATAATAATAATGTTATTTGTGGCGCTGGGTATGCTATAACGGCTGTCTGCGCGTGAGGAACGCACAGGATTTGATGGGCTTTCTGCCTGTTACAGCGCACATATCTGACACAGAGCTGTCTGTGCTTTTCCCATGATCTTCCCAGCTGTATTCACTATCCGTGAAGGTTTATTTCTATAATTTTATAATTCTGAATATCATCTGTTTGTGTGAGTTTGCTTGCCCTTTCACGTTGCATAAATGTTTCCTGAAAAACATGTGTGAAAGAACATGTTCACTGAGCTGTTTATTTTTGAGCTCAGGTTGTTTTCAGAAATCAGCGGGGGGGGGGGGCTTTGAAGGGTCAAAAAAAAATATTTAACGGAATTTAACATATACTAGCAGATTTATAGGCAATTTGGGCCTATCGTTAAAAAAATTTTGGCAGAGCCGAGTTCTGCGCTGAATTGCCATTATAACGAAACAGTTTTTTCGATATCAGTAGTATGTTGTGTTTTTTCTGTCCTCGTATATTTATCCCCCCCCGTGACTTTTTCAGATTTTCTTTTTTTTTAAAAATATTTGGGACAATACTGTGTGTGCGTCAATTTCGAATTCGGTGCTGTTTTCTTTGTATTTGTGGATCATTGTCATCGTCCTTCGTGTGTATGGCTGCATTAGGCCTACTCAGTGTATTTCCATTTCGGGCTCAGACTGGTAACGTTTCTGATGGCGTAGAATTGTTACTTTGTTCCAGGGTTACACATAGAGACTGTGCTTTGTCTTTTAGCTATTTAAACCTATACAGCAAAGACAGCGGTTTCCTGTTGCATCGTTTCGTCTTGAAATATTAATTTGTATACATCTCTTATGTATATTTTCTTGATTCAGGTATAGTGTATTAAAGGGGATTAGGCGGCTGGTTTGAAGCCCTGAACTGTGGATAGGCTAAATCTCTCGTGATCTGCATTTAGTTTGATTTATATCTAAAACTACCCTCTAATTTCAACTGACTTAAATAAATAAATAACGTATGTTCTTCCATAAATGTTATACATATAGTTTCATTATAATATTCAATGTAATGCTTTAAAACTTGATTTTCGCAGTTCTGTATTTGAACTCAGAGGGCCGCTGTTGATCGGTGCGCTGTTATTTGTGAGTAGATTTACACCAGTACCTCCCACGCCATCTTCAAATAAAAGAGAAAGCCGCGCGCAGTCCGTCTATAAACCAGTTACTGAGGAGGTCTCGAGGCGTGACGCTCTTGCTTCAGAAGAACCGTCCGCACAAATCCTTCCTTTTGAACTGGGATTACAACACATTCTGAATATTACGTTTATTTTAACGGATTATATTGTGTTGAGGCTGTCATATCGTCGATACAATGTGGGACAGAACAATGCAATGGCAAGTAAGGCTGTTTTTATGTGTTCTTTCTCTCGGTTCAGTGTATGGGCAGGTTAGCTATTCTATACCAGAGGAAATGAATAAAGGGTCGATCGTGGGTAATATTGTGCAGGATTTGGGAGTAGATATAAAAAGATTGAAAATGGGCAATGCTCGTGTATATACCGGAGACAGCGCGGAATACATTGAGCTGGATAAAGAAAGGGGAGTCCTCCTTATTAAAGAGAGAATAGATCGCGAGGGACTGTGCGGAAAGACGAGCCCTTGCGCTTTACATTTCCAGATCATTCTGGAAAACCCCATGGAATTCTACCTTGTTACTGTGGAGATCACCGATATCAACGATAATACACCCAGTTTTCAAAAAAGCGAAATGAAGTTTGAGATAAGCGAGTCGGCACTGACTGGAGCTAAATTCATGCTGGAGAGAGCCATGGATCCGGACGTTGGTATTAATGGCCTTCAAAGCTACTCTCTCAAGCCAACCACTAATTTTATCCTTAAATTACATAATCAGCCAGACGGTGGTAAAAAGGTTGAAATGGTACTGCAAAAATCTCTAGATCGGGAACAGCAGGCCGAGATATCTTTATTGTTAACAGCAATGGATGGTGGCGATCCGCAAATGTCGGGCACGGTACAAATTCAAATCACGGTGCTCGACGCAAACGACAATGCGCCTACGTTTACTCAAGAGGTTTATAAGGCTTCTATTACCGAGAATGCGCAGAGAGGCACAGTCGTAACTACAGTTAGCGCATCTGACGCAGATGAAGGTTCTTACGGGAAAGTAACGTACGCTATTTCCAATACTCTGGACAATGTTGCTGAATTGTTTGAAATAGATCAAGATAACGGTGCTTTGAAACTGATCGGAAATGTTGATTTTGAAAAAGATAAGCATTTTCAAATTGACGTACAGACTAGAGATTACGGAGGTCTGTCGGATTATTGTAAAGTAATTATCGATGTCATCGATACAAACGACAACAGCCCTGTTATTAATATAATGTCAAATTCTAAGGTAATTTCCGAAAATTCTCATCCAGGAACAGTTATTGCAATGCTAAATATACAAGACCCGGATTCTGGGGCTAATGGTCGAGTCAGTTGCGAGCTAAATGAAAACGTTCCATTTAAAATTAAATCAACATCAAATGGCTTCTTTAGTTTGGCGACTGAGAATGTTTTGGATCGAGAGACAGATTCTGAGTTTAATATCAGCGTAATCTGCTCTGATGAAGGAGTGCCTTCTCTCTCCAGCAGCGTCATTCTAAACGCACGCATATCGGATGTGAATGACAACGCTCCGGTCTTTGAAGCGAACACATATGAAGCTCATGTTAAGGAAAATAACAGCCCGGGTGTTTCTATATTTTATGTGAAAGCCGGAGACGCCGACTGGAACCAGAATGCTCGTGTTTCTTATATACTGGAGGAAGGGACGGTTAATGGCGTGTCAGTCTCCTCATATGTGTCTGTGAACTCTGACAGTGGAGTCATCCATGCAGTGCGCTCTTTTGACTACGAGCAGATTAAGGATTTCCAGTTCCGCGTAAAAGCGCAGGATGGAGGCTCTCCTCCACTCAGTAGTAATGTAACGGTAACGTTATTTATCCAAGACCAAAACGACAACGCACCTCAGATCCTCTATCCAGTACAGACTGGTGTCTCTCATGTGGCTGAAATGGTTCCTCGTTCAGCAGATGTTGGTTATCTCGTCACTAAAGTGGTTGCTGTTGATGTGGACTCCGGACAGAATGCCTGGCTCTCATATAAACTACTGAAATCCACAGACAGGGCGCTGTTTGAAGTGGGCCTACAGAATGGAGAAATAAGGACTTTACGTCAGGTCACTGATAAAGATGCTGTGAAACAAAGGCTTACTGTAGTTGTGGAGGACAACGGGCAGCCCTCTCGCTCAGCTACAGTGAATGTCAATGTGGCGGTGGCTGACAGCTTCCCAGAAGTTCTCTCGGAGTTCACTGATTTTACGCAAGACAAGAAATACCAGGATAACCTGACGTTTTATTTAGTCATGGCTTTGGCTGTAGTTTCAGCACTTTTTATTGTCTCCATAATTTCCATTCTGTCGGTAAAATGCTACAGGTGGCGACGTGAACGTTTGTATTATAAATCCAGCGGAAATCTCCCAGTTATACCGTACTATCCGCCACTTTACGCAGATGTTGGCAATACCGGAACTCTTCAGCATGTATATAATTATGAGTTGTGCCGGACGACTGACTCGAGAAAGAGTGATTTTAAGTGCGTCAGACCCTGCAGTCAGAGCATCGTTAGTCTGGACGCCACTGGAACACAAACACTACCGCACGTGCAGGACAAAGGGGCCAGTGAGGATTCAGAGACTCAGGTGAGATTCTTACTTTCGGCGACAGTATACACAATTTAAGTAACCTTTTTTTTGTGTAACTTTTAACGGTCATGAGATTTATTTGTAATGCCACTTGTGGTTATCTTGTGTGTTCGGTTCTTGAGACTAAACTTCAATGTAGTATTCATTTAAATTAAGTTTACTTATGCTGAAGACAAATCTGGTACATATATCTGTGTATTTCCAAAATGATTCGTATGCCTACTTTTTATTAAATCTCTACAGTGGACATAGTCCTTTTTATTTTTTATATTTGAGTTTTTTATGAATTCATGATATTTTAACTGGCATAGTGTTGCAATATGTAAACATCCTCCGGCTCATTGTATATATATTTTTTATAGCATGGCAGGCATTGGTACAGGTCTCATTGTAATTACACATCGGTGCTCTAAGTGCCGCTGTTGATCAAGGTGGTGATGTTTTAAACACTCCTACTGTTGGCCCTCCCTTCTGTATTTTCGCATCACACAGAAAGGCAAACACACATATAGACTACACATGGAATACGCTCACCACTATCACGGAACACAACACACTCTTCCGCCCATCCGTCGCGATTAAGGCCAGTTGTCTGGTCAGTATATCTCCACAATTTAGCTGAAGTACTGGAAAATAAAGCCATCGAATTTTAAATTGTACGTCAAGGGAAAGAAGCATGATATTTCTTTGTTTGATCGCCGCCCCTGGATGCGTAGCTCGAGAGTGGAAATGGCAACTGCAGTTTCTCCTGTTGTGCATCTGTGCCACGAAGATGGCACGCGCACAGGTCCGCTATTCGATTCCCGAGGAAATGCCGAAAGGTTCGTTTGTGGGGAATATTGTACAAGACCTTGGTTTGGAAATGAAACGACTCACATCGGGTCGGGCTCGCATTTTTACGGAAGACAGTCGTGAGTATATCGGTCTGAATTCTGATAAAGGTACTCTGGTAGTCAATGAAAGGATTGATAGAGAGGAGCTGTGTGCTCAGATATCTCCGTGCTCGTTACATTTCCAGATCATTCTTGAAAATCCTATGGAACTGCACCGTGTAATTGTGGAAATATTAGACATTAATGACAATGCTCCAGTTTTTTCAAGAAAAGAAATCAATTTTCACATTAGCGAGATTGCTGTTTCAGGTGCTCGATTCTCGTTAGACAGTGCAGAAGATCCAGATGTTGGTGTAAATACACTTCAGACATATACCCTTAATCCAACAGATCATTTTAATCTGAAGATACTTTCCCGTCTTGATGGTACCAAATATGTAGAAATGGTTCTAAAGACTGCACTAGACAGAGAAAAGCAAGAACAGCATAAATTAATCCTAACAGCCTATGACGGTGGTAGCCCTCAGAAGTCCGGTACAGTCAATATAAATATCGAGATTCTGGATGCAAACGACAATGCGCCAGCATTTAGCCAGGCCATTTATAAAACCTCATTAGTTGAAAATTCTATAAATGGCACGACTATTTTGACAGTAAGCGCGACTGACGCAGACAAAGGAACAAATGGAGATCTTACCTACTCGTTTTCACACGGTGCGGGTCGCGTTTCTGATCTGTTTAATATAGACTCCAGTACAGGAGAGATCACGGTGAATGGTCCCATCGATTTTGAAAAATCTAAACAGTATGAAATGAATGTAGAAGCAACAGACAAGGGGGGGCTCACAGACACAAGTAAAGTGCTGATTGATATTATAGATGTGAACGACAATGCTCCTGTAATTACAATCATGTCATTTTCCAACCCGATACCCGAAGATTCGGCACCAGCGACGGTCATAGCAATGATCAATATAAAGGATTTAGACTCTGGAAAAAACGGACAAGTTCGATGCTCAATTAACCGAGATTTACCTTTTCGAGTTAAATCGTCGACTTCAAATTTTTACACTTTGGTCACAGATGAGGTGTTGGACCGTGAAATCGTTTCGGAATATAATGTAACTATAACCGCTACGGATGAGGGATCCCCTCCGTGTTCCACTAACAAGACTGTGGCTCTGAGAATATCAGACGTCAATGATAACGCGCCCCGATTCGAGCAACAGTCATACACCGCTTATGTTCTGGAGAATAACGCACCAGGGATGTCCATATTTGCAGTGAGAGCCAACGACAATGATTCTGGCAATAATGCGCATATTTCATATTTTCTGGATGACAACCCAATCAATGGCATGACGCCTTCAGCGTATATTTCAGTAAATGCAGAGAGCGGCACAATTCATGCAATGCGTTCTTTTGATTATGAACAGATAAAGGAATTACAAATTCGTGTGAAAGCTCAAGATGGGGGTTCTCCACCTTTAAGCAGCAATGTCACTGTGACCATCGTAATTACGGACCAGAACGATAACGCACCCCAGATTCTGTACCCAGTACAAACTGGTGTCTCTTTGGTGGCAGAAATTGTCCCTCGTTCAGCAGATATTGGATACCTTGTCACAAAAGTGGTCGCTGTTGATGTGGACTCTGGGCAGAATGCATGGCTCTCATATAAACTATTCAAAGCGACAGACAGGGCGCTGTTTGGAGTTGGATTACAGAATGGAGAAATAAGAACTTTACGCCAGGTCACTGATAAAGATGCCGTGAAACAAAGACTCACTGTTGTAGTGGAAGACAACGGGCAGCCCTCTCGCTCAGTTACGGTGACTGTGAACGTGGCGGTGGCTGACAGCTTCCCGGAAATGCTTTCTGAATTCACTGACTTTACTCAAAACAAGGATTACAACGATAACATGACTTTTTATTTAGTCTTGGCCTTGGCTGTAGTTTCATTTCTTTTTATTGTGTCTATCATTGCCATAGTGTCCGTAAAATGCTACAGATGGAGACGAGAAAGATTGTTTTATAAATCGAATGCAAATCTCCCAGTTATACCATATTATCCACCGCTTTACGCAGACGTCGGAGGTACCGGAACTCTTCAGCACGTGTATAATTATGAGGTGTGCAGGACTACTGATTCGAGAGAGAGCGATTTGAAGTCTGTCAGACCTTGTAGTCAGAGCATAATTAGCCTGGACGCCAGTGGAACACAGACACTACCCCACGTGCAGGAGAAATGGGCCGGCGAGACAGAGAATCAGGTGAGCCTGTTCGACTGGCGGCAGTAGTTAACTTATTAAGGTTTACTCTTAACTCTTGTAACTTAAGTCACAGCGTCTGAAGGCTGTTACCAGGGTGCAGTCAACATACACGTTCAACTATGAATAAACTATCAGTTACATCTAAGTGTTTCTTTTTTGTCACAAGATATACTGGTGAGTTATGAAATAATTGACTCGCCAAATACTGTTTGTGAAAAAAACGGATTGATTGAATCGTCCATATTGCACATTTTTATTTATTTGACCTTTAATTCTATTTTAACTTTCTACTTACCGTCAGGCGATTATGTTCAACTGTTATTTATTTTATACGGTAACCTGTTCTTGATCATTTATAACCGATAGTTATTTTTTTCAGACATTGTCTCCCGTACATTGATTTGTGGCTCAGCTATTTTTCTTTCAGCCCCACATTAAAATAACATATTGACTCCTTACTTCTAAATATACATACCATAATCTCAATTGATTTCAATATCCTCGTAATTATTCACGTTATATAGGCTTCACGTCAATGCGCTGGTCTTGTGGCATACTCTGTATTTATTTCAGTTTCTTGTTGGGATGGTGAACGTTTTTCTCTTTACGTGTTAGATGTGCAAGTATGTGTAAGTATCAGATGTGTAGCCTACGTCTGTCACTATAACCCATAACCTCCACCAGGATGGGCACATTTGTAAATAATTGTTTTTGTGTTTTTCTGTTGGGGAAGAACTAATGTGATGAGCTTTGGTTTAAAATAGGTTGGTTCAAACTTCAAACCCAACGCATGTTCTAGCAGGAGTCTTTTTTATTTCAGTTGAGAAAGTAAAGCGATCTATACTCTATACAGTAAATCCTTCTACAGTTGTATTTGTAATTACATTTATATATATATATAGTATATGCACAGTGTCGTGAACTGCCCTCCATAAGGTTTGGGACAAATACATATATTTTAAATTGTGGCTCTGTACTCCACAATTTTAGGTTTTATATTTAAACAAAACAATTCACATGTGGTTAAATTGCAGATTATCAGCTTTTATTAAAGATATTTTTGAAAACACACTTTGTTTTCACCATGTAGGAATTACAGTACTTTGTATACATAGCCCCCCATGTCAGGGCACCATACTGTTTGGGACATATTAATATTATGTAAATGAAATGATTATATCATGTTTAGTACTTTGTCACACATCCTTTGCACGCAATGACTATTTAAAGTCTGTGACCCATAGACATCACCAGGTGCTGATTGTTTCTGGTGATGCTCTGCCAGGCCTGTACTGCAGCCATATTCAGCTCATGCTTGTTCTAGCAGCCTTCAGTTTTCTCTTCAGCATATAAAACGCATGTTCGATTGGATACAGATCCGGTGACTGACTTGGCTAGTCAACACTTTTCCAGTTTTTGGCTTTGAAAAACTGATTGGTTTGATTACACATCTAAAACAGTCGTTCACAGATCTAAATTAAGAAAAAAAATAATGTAATTCCCAAACATTACGGAGGACACAACAGCACATCTTTAAAGTTTCGTAGTTCTGTATTTGAACTCAGAGCGCCGCTGTTGGTCAGTGTGATGCTGTTTGTGAGCTCATTTCCAAGAGGACCTCCCCCGCAATCTCCCTGTAAAAGAAAAAAGAACTGTGCGTCTCACGCAGTCCATCGATACACCAGTAACCGCGAAGATCTCGAGCTTATTTTTTGTCTCAACAGGACGGCAATAATATGTTCCAGTAGGCCTATAACCGGATCATAAAATGTTCTGCTTACGGACCATGCTATTGAGGATGATATTATTTTGGCGCTCACACAATATCAGAAGAGCGTCCAGCAGAACAATGACATGGCAAGTACTGGTGATCATATATGTCCTTTCTCTTGGTTTAGTGTCTGGGCAGGTTAGCTATTCGGTACCGGAGGAAATGTCTAAAGGGTCGTTAGTCGGCAATATAGTGCAGGATTTAGGGTTAGATATCAAACGATTAAAATCGGGTAATGCTCATGTATATACGGGCGACAGCGCGGAATATGTAGAGCTCAATAAAGAAAGAGGAGTCCTCCTTATTAAAGAGAGAATAGATCGCGAGGGACTGTGCGGAAAGACGAGCCCTTGCGCTTTACATTTCCAGATCATTCTGGAAAATCCGATCGAGTATTACGGGATTACGGTAGAGATCACTGACATAAACGACAATGCGCCGAGTTTTAAAAAGAACGAAATGAGGTTTGAGATAAGCGAGTCCGCTACGCCTGGTGCGAGATTCGTGCTGGAGAAAGCAATGGACCCGGATGTGGGTGTTAATGGCCTGCAGGGATACGCGCTTAAACCAACCGATAATTTTCACCTAAAATCAAACAGTTTGCCAGACGGTAGCAGAAACATAGAAATGGTTCTACAGAAATCACTAGATAGAGAAAAACAAGATGAGCTGTCTTTAACGTTAACGGCAAAGGATGGAGGCGATCCTCAGATGTCAGGCACGGTGCAGATACGTATCACCGTCCTCGACGCTAATGATAATGCGCCTATTTTTGCTCAGTCTGTTTACAAGGCTGCGTTAATAGAGAACGCTCCTCCAGGTACACGTTTAACGACAGTAAGCGCAACTGACACAGATCTGGGGTCTTACGCAAAAGTAACATTTTCTATTTCTAACACAGCTGATGATGTTGCTGAACTGTTTGAAGTAGATCAGTACAACGGTGAAGTGAAATTAATAGGAAACGTGGATTATGAAAAAGAGAAGCATTATGAAATAAACATTGAAGCTAGAGATTATGGAGGCCTGTCAGATTCTTGTAAAGTAATTGTGGATGTCATAGATACAAATGATAACAAGCCTGCCATTAATATCATGTCAAAATCCAAATTAATTTCCGAAGATTCCAAGGAAGGCACTGTTATTGCAATTATAAACATCCAGGATGCTGATTCTGGTATGAATGGGCAAGTAAATTGTGTTATAAATGAAAACATTCCATTTGCAATTAAATCGACATCAATTAATGTGTTCAGTTTGGTGTCTGAAAATGCTTTGGACCGAGAGACAAACTCAGAGTTTAACATCAGTGTAACCTGCTCTGATGAGGGAGTGCCTTCTCTCTCAAATAGCGTAACTGTCACCATACAAGTATCAGATGTGAACGACAACGCGCCGGCCTTTGAAAAGAGTTCATACGGAGTTGACATTAAAGAAAACAACAGTCCGGGTTTCTCCATATTTTCAGTAAAAGCCAGAGACGCCGATTGGAACCAGAATGCTCGTGTTTCTTATATACTGGAGGAAGGGACTGTTAATGGCGTTTCTGTTTCTTCATATGTGTCAGTGAACTCTGACAGTGGTGTAATTCATGCAGTGCGCTCTTTTGACTACGAGCAGATTAAGGATTTCCAGTTCCGCGTAAAAGCGCAAGATGGGGGCTCTCCTCCACTAAGCAGTGACGTGATGGTGAAGATATTTGTCCAAGACCAGAACGATAACGCGCCTCAGATTCTCTATCCAGTGCTGACTGGTGTGTCTGTGGTAGCTGAAATGGTGCCTCGTTCGGCTGATGTTGGCTATCTTGTTACTAAAGTGGTCGCTGTTGATGTGGACTCCGGACAGAATGCCTGGCTCTCATATAAACTACTTAAATCCACAGACAGGGCGCTGTTTGAAGTGGGCTCACAGAATGGAGAAATAAGGACTTTACGTCAGGTGACTGATAAAGATGCTGTGAAACAAAGACTTACTGTAGTTGTGGAGGACAACGGGGAGCCCTCTCGCTCAGCTACAGTCAATGTGAACGTGGCGGTGGCAGACAGCTTCCCGGAAGTGCTCTCGGAGTTCACTGATTTTACGCACGACAAGGATTACAATGACAATCTAACGTTTTATTTAATATTGGCCCTGGCAGTGATTTCGTTCCTTTTTATTATATCCATAATTGCCATTGTTTCCGTAAAGTGCTATAGATGGAGACGTGAACGATTGTTTTATAAATCCAACGGAAATCTCCCCGTTATTCCATATTATCCGCCTCTTTACGCAGACGTTGGAGGCACTGGAACTCTGCAGCACGTGTATAATTATGAGTTGTGCAGGACGACTGACTCTAGAAAGAGTGATATAAAATACACCAGACCTTACAGTCAGAGCATCATTAGCCTGGACACCAGTGGAACTCAAACTCTGCCGCACGTGCAGGAGAAAGCGGCCAATGCGGATTCAGCGACTGAGGTGAGCTCTTCCGAGTGATGGCAGTATTACAACTAATACGTTTTTGTTGTGAAAAGTCATATAGGCATTAAGATCAGTTTCTTGGGTCAGATATTTCTCTTTTAATTTAGTAATTTGGAGCCTCTGTGTATACACAATCTATAAAACAGACTACAGAGTAGTATGTACATTTACTCGCACTGAGAAGCTTTATAATCAATAATTATATTTTTATATTGTTTAATCGGGTCATGGGTATGCGGGAAGCATGACCACGAGAACAGACCATTAACCTGTATCGGTTCTTTATGTTTCTGTCCCCCAGTGATGTAAAGGATTTATCCCCAGAGACATTTTCAGAATCTGATATTTTTATAATCAATGTTTGGCATTGCTGTCTGCACGCCAAATATTTTGTTTTGTATTTTTAACCCAACAGTCATCTTTAAAAGATCACTGGACACTTACAAATGCATGTTTAATGTCACTCAGAATGTAGAATTCAGTGCACTTATGCTGTTTCTCAGGACCAGTATAGTACCTTTAGTGGTGTCATGGTCCTTGGTGCACGGCTGCATCACTCTGTGTTTTTGCATGTCGGGCTCAGGCTCGTAACGTTAAAGGTGGTGCACCATTGGTTCCGGTTTTACAGACTGCAGATGTGCTTTGTCTTTTGCTTGTACCCTCTTAAAGCAACATTAAAATCAGCCGTTTATATTCCACCATTTTGTCTTGAAATATAATTTTCAGAGATATCCGTGTGTACCTAGCCCATATCTATTCTTGATTCAGAGAGAGCAGATTTTAAATTTAAAGTCAATTACATTTAATCAGGAAATTATTGACCAGCTGGTTGACATGTGTGTAAAAGTTAAAATAAAAACTCATGGACTTAGATAATGGTTAACATAAGGGATAAGGGTTGACATAAAAAGCCATCCAAACCTTATTGAACTCCATATGTAAGAGTCATCACTCTGATCTGCATTACTGGGGATATTTATGAATCATTTTCATTACTGATATCCTCAATCGCTGAATCTGCAGGATTCTCTGGCACCATCGCTACACTGACTACTGCCTTTTCTTTACCTTAAACAGTCGGGTGTCCACGTGTTCACTCCAAAATAAATAAAACAATCTACCTGCCCTAACATAGCCCTGGAATTTCAGCTAAATAAAATCAGCAAATTCTCCTAACCGACTAAAATCTGCATGTACGTATTGAGAAATTAGTACAGATATTTGCAGACATATTGCACCTGGTATGTTTTTAAATATCACAAGTACAAATTAAATCATCTTTCAAAAGAATCATGTATGTTTTCTTTGCTAAACCTTGTATTCAGTGATCGTATTATCAGCCCTTATATACTACTCTTCACTACCTTCAAATGACACATCAATGGCCTGGTTGAGCATGATTTATTATTATTTTTTTAATCCTGTTTTAGATTTTTAACATTTATTATCTTTATGGACATATTCAACTTATTTATTTTCTGCACCAACAGGAACAGAGCAGCTGTCATCCCTCACCTACTCACTTTGTCATACACCCTAATATTTTGAGCCTGCTTTTTTGGTTTTGCTTCTCCAATCAGTCTAAGGAAGTTTAAAAGTCCATATCGACATGCATGTCTACTGAAAGACAGTGGAGGGTGAAAGTTGATTTAATTGGTTAAAAATTGACCAATCAGGTCTGGACAAAATTCTTTGTTTTTATTTTGGCTGTACTGTTAAAGTTTGGTCCACTAACTGATTGGGAATCAGTTAAAGCGTAAGGGGGATTTGATCTTAGGTGTCTGGATTGAACACCTGAACTGTGAATGAGACTAGCTCTCGTGTTCTGCATTTAGTTTGAGTTACGACTAAAATTACCTTCAAATTTCAACGGACAATAAAACAGCTGTTTAAAACGACACAGCCTAAACTATCATTACATTCAATAGCGTCTTTCCATAAATTATATAAATTTATAAATATTTTATTATGTACACTTAAACGTATGGCATGAAAACCTTGCATTTTGCAGTTCTGTATTTTAACTCAGAGCGCCGCTGTTGGTCAGTGCGCTGTTATTTGTGAGGATATTTCCCAAAGCACCTCCCATGTTATCTTAACATAAAATAGAGACCAGTTTGCAGTCCGTCTTCAAACCAGTAACTGGGCACGTCTCGAGATAGGCGTGTCGTTTTTAAGCAGAAGCTGAAAACGAAAACATTTTCTGGTGAACTGGGATTACAACACATTCTGAATAATACGCTTATTTTTGAGGGATTGTATTGTGCTCGCGCTCTCAAATCGTCGGGAAAAATGTTGGACAGAACAATGCAATGGCAAGTAAGGCTGTTTATCTCTGTGCTTTCTCTCGGTTCAGTGTGCGGGCAGGTTAGTTATTCTATACCGGAGGAAATGGCTGAAGGATCTTTTGTCGGTAATATCGTGCACGACCTGGGGTTGGATTTAAAAAGACTGAAATCAGGCAACGCTCGCATATATACTGGAGAAGCCATTGAGTACATTGAACTGGTTAAAGAAACGGGAATCATTCGTATTAAAGAGAGAATAGATCGTGAAGGGCTCTGTGGAAAGACAAGCCCTTGTGCTTTACATTTCCAGATAATTCTGGAAAATCCCATGGAATTCTACCACATAAATGTGGAGATCACAGATATAAACGATAATGCACCAAGTTTTAAAAAGAGTGAAATGAGGTTTGAGATAGGCGAGTCTTCTCTGACGGGTACAAAATTCATGCTGGAGAGAGCGATGGATCCGGACGTCGGTGTTAATGGCCTCCAAAGCTACTCGCTAAAACCAACAGATAATTTTGTACTTAAATTACACAATCAGCCAGACGGTAATAAAAAGGTAGAAATGGTTCTTCAGAAACCTCTAGATCGGGAACAGCAGGACGAGATGCATTTGGTGTTGACAGCAATGGATGGTGGCGATCCGCAAATGTTAGGTACCGCGCAGATACATATAACGGTGCTCGATGCAAACGACAACGCGCCTGTTTTCACGCAAGAGATTTATAAGGCTTCTATTCCCGAGAATGCACCAAGAGGCACTGTTATAACTACAGTCAGTGCATCGGACGCAGATCAAGGTTCAAACGGGAAAGTAACGTACGCCATTTTAGAGAATGTAGCTGAATTGTTTGAAATAGATCAAAATACCGGTGTTGTGAAATTGATCGGAAAGGTTGATTATGAAAAAGAGAGGCATTTTGAAATTGACGTGCAAGCAAAAGATTACGGGGGTCATTCAGACTCTTGTAAAGTACTTGTCGATGTAATTGACACAAACGATAACAAACCTATTATTAATATTATGTCAGTATCAAAGTTAATTTCCGAATATTCCGATCCAGGTACAGTTATTGCAATTATCAATACACAGGACCTCGATTCTGAAACGAATGGTCAAGTCAGTTGCATCTTAAATGAACACGTTCCATTTCAAATTCAATCAACATCAAATAATTTCTTCAGTTTGGTTACTGAGAACGCTGTGGACCGGGAACTAAACTCGGAGTTTAATATCAGCGTCGTCTGCTCTGATGAGGGAGTGCCCTCTCTCTCCAGCAGCGTCATTCTCAACATACAAGTGTCAGACGTGAATGACAATGCGCCCCTCTTTGAGAAGAGCTCGTATGAAGCTTACGTAAAAGAAAACAATAGCCCGGGCCTCTCCATATTTTCAGTAAAAGCCAGAGACGCCGATTGGAACCAGAATGCTCGTGTTTCTTATATACTGGAGGAAGGGACTGTTAATGGCGTTTCTGTTTCTTCATATGTGTCAGTGAACTCTGACAGTGGAGTCATCCATGCAGTGCGCTCTTTTGACTACGAGCAGATTAAAGATTTTCAGTTCCGCGTAAAAGCGCAAGATGGAGGCTCCCCTCCGCTCAGTAGTAATGTGACAGTGAAGATATTTATCCAAGATCAGAACGACAACGTGCCTCAGATCCTCTACCCAGTACAGACTGGTGTTTCTTTGGTGGCTGAAATGGTACCTCGTTCGGCAGATGTTGGTTATCTTGTCACTAAAGTAGTCGCTGTCGATGTGGACTCTGGACAGAATGCCTGGCTCTCATATAAACTGCTAAAAGC
This sequence comes from Ilyophis sp. 1 JC-2022, assembly GCA_022702515.1. Taxonomy (NCBI): domain Eukaryota; kingdom Metazoa; phylum Chordata; class Actinopteri; order Anguilliformes; family Synaphobranchidae; genus Ilyophis; species Ilyophis sp. 1 JC-2022. The sequence continues at coordinate 17,259,511 of CM040397.1, read as the reverse complement.
GACAGATCGAGCACTGTTTGAAGTAGGTTTACAAAATGGAGAAATAAGGACTTCACGTCAGGTCACTGATAAAGATGCTGTGAAACAAAGGCTTACTGTAGTTGTGGAGGACAACGGGCAGCCCTCTCGCTCAGCGACAGTCAATGTGAACGTGGCGGTGGCTGACAGCTTCCCGGAAGTGCTCTCGGAATTCACTGACCTTCCGCAGGACAAGGATTACAATAATAACCTGACGTTTTATTTAGTCATGGCTTTAGCTGTAGTTTCAGTACTTTTCATCGTCTCCATCATTTCCATTCTGTCGGTAAAATGCTACAGATGGAGACGTGAACGATTGTTTTATAAATCCAACGGAAACCTTCCCGTTATTCCATATTATCCGCCTCTTTACGCAGACGTTGGAGGCACTGGAACTCTGCAGCACGTGTATAATTATGACGTGTGCAGAACGACTGACTCGAGAAAGAGCGATATAAAATACACCAGACCTTACAGTCAGAGCATCATTAGCCTGGACGTCAATGGAACTCAGACACTTCCCCACGTGCAGGAAAAGGGGGACAGTGATGATTCAGAGAACCAGGTGAGCCTGTTTGACAGATTTTAGGAGTTAAGTAATTCACTTATTTAATGAATGTATTGGCCATAGAGCTGCTGTTACCTGTGTTCAACATTCTTATTTTACTATAACTAACACTTAAATGCTTGTGTTGATTTTTGGTGTCACAAAGCATGTTACTGAGTTTAGAAATCACTACAACCACCAAACTGAGTTTCAAACTTCAATTCATTTGTAACTTTTAGGATAGGATGCAACCGACTCCTGGCCACCGAATCCACATGAAAACGTTTAATTAATTTGACATTAACTTCTGTTTCAACATGTTATTATTGCCTGGCGTTTCTATGCTGTTTATTTTACTGGAACATGTTCTGAGTAATGTATGCCGTTTCAGGCATTGCTTCTCATTAATGAAACGCTGGTCTTCTGTCCCATATCAAAAGTTTAAAAAATACTATTTACTTGAAAATGCATGTTCCACAATGTTAAAATAGATTTCAGCACACTTGTGATTGATCAAGATTTAAGGAAGATCCTGAAGTTTGTCTGCTGGTTATTTATGAATTAATTCATGTATCACTTTTGAGAGGGTTACCGTTTGTGTTCTTTGTGCTTACATCCATCCAATTTATTAAACTTTTATTTCACTGTAACTTTTTTTTACAGCTGATTGGAAATGAAAAATGTAATTGTTACAGTATTTTCTTTGTATAGAAAGAACATCTGAAAGAACTGTGTTTTATGTTACTATTGAGCAAAGACTATTGGTTGGTCTAGCAGGTCTTTTCGAACACAATGTGATAGCTGGAGCCTCTTGTTCTAAATTTAGTTTGATTTCATAAATTAACAACATTACCCTTTTAGTTTCGGTTGATAAAGCAACAAGCCTTCTTGGGAAATTAATCGGTATTTCTACTAATCACATTCAATACTTAGTAAAAGCTTCGGTGTTAATTCAAGTCTAACTGAGTGTACATGCATCCACACTGGATCAAAGCCACGATACCAGTGTACAATGTACTCTATTAGAGTTGATTTTACAATCATTAGCACATTCATATTTAGTTGTATTCATTATATGTGCATATCCATATTATATAGAACTACACCGTAAATAACGGCATATCTTTAAAATGAAGAATTTTGCAGTTCTGTATTTGAACTCATAGAGCCGCTGTTGGTCGGTGTAGTGCTGATTGTGAGGACGTATCCAACAGGACCTCCCCTACAATCTCCCTGTAAAAGAGAGAAAGAACTGCACGTCTCGCGCAGTACATACGTGTATCACTAACCGCGGAGATCTCCAGCTTATTCACTCGTTTCAACCGGGCCGAAAATGCATTTATTTTGAAGTAGAAACCGGATTCTAATATGTTCTGCATACGAGGCATTTTATGACGGATAATATTACATTTGCGCTCTCACGGCGTCAGAAAAACAATGTCGCGCAGGACAATGACAAGGCAAGTACGGCTGATCATCTCTTTATTTTTTCTCGGTTCAGTGTTTGGGCAGGTTAGCTATTCCATACCGGAGGAATTGCCTGAAGGGTCATTAGTCGGTAATATAGTGCAGGATTTGGGTTTGGATTTAAAAAGACTGAAACTGGGAAACGCTCGTATATATACCGGAGACAGCGCTGAATACATTGAACTGAATAAAGAAAGGGGAGTCCTCCTTATTAAAGAGAGAATAGATCGCGAGGGACTGTGTGGAAAGACGAGTCCTTGCGGTTTACATTTCCAGATAATTCTAGAAAATCCCATGGAATTACATCGTGTGACTGTGGAGATACTAGACATAAACGACAATGCACCGAGTTTTAAAACGAGCGAAATGCGTTTGGAGATTAGCGAATCGGTTACAACCGGAGCAAAATTCATGTTAGAGAAAGCAATGGATCCGGATGTTGGTATCAATGGCCTCCAGAGCTACTCGCTCAAACCAACCGATAATTTTATTCTTAAATTACACAATAAGCTTGACGGTAGTAAAAAGGTAGAAATGGTTTTACAAAAACCATTAGATCGGGAAAAGCAGGAAGAGCTGTCTTTGATATTAACGGCGATTGACGGCGGTGACCCGCTGTTGTCAGGCACTGTACAGATACGTATAACCGTACTCGATGTAAACGACAATGCGCCTGTTTTTACGCAAGAAGTTTATAAGACATCTGTAATAGAAAATGCATCAAAGGGCACAGTTTTAACAACAGTAAGTGCGTCTGATGCGGATAAAGGAGAAAATGGGCATGTCACCTTTTCTATCTCAAATAGCATCGAGTCGGAGCTCTTTGAGATAGACGCAAAACATGGTGATTTGAGAGTAATAGGTCAAATTGATTACGAAAAGACAAGACATTTTCAAATAGATATTGAAGCGAAAAACCACGGTGGGTTGTCGGATTCCAGCAGAATAATCGTTGATGTTGTTGACGTGAATGACAATTGCCCTGTCATCAATATAATCTCAATGTCTAGATCAATACCAGAAGATTCACCACCAGCCACAGTGATAGCTATGATCAGTGTCCACGACCCGGACTCTGCAAATAACGGTCAAGTCGTCTGTGCTTTGAATGAATACATTCCCTTTAGTATTTTATCGACCTCACCCGATTTCTATACTCTAGTGACAGAAGTATCTTTGGATCGAGAGTCAAAATCTGAATTTAATATAACTGTAAAATGCTCTGATGAGGGACTCCCCTCTCTCTCAAGCTCGGTAACCCTCGTGGTACACATATCTGATGTCAATGACAACGCCCCTGTCTTTGAAAAGAACTCATACGAAGCTCAAATTAAAGAAAACAACAGCCCTGGTGTCTCGATATTTTCAGTAAAAGCCCGAGATGCGGATTGGAACCAAAATGCTCGTGTTTCTTATATATTGGAGGACGGGACTATTCATGGCGTGTCAGTCTCCTCATATGTGTCCGTGAACTCTGACAGTGGAGTCATCCACGCAGTTGGGTCTTATGACTACGAGCAGATTAAGGATTTCCAGTTCCGCGTAAAAGCGCAGGATGGAGGCTCTCCTCCACTGAGCAGTAATGTGACAGTTAAAATCTTGATCCAAGACCAGAACGACAACGCGCCTCAGATCCTCTACCCAGTACAGACTGGTGTCTCTCTTGTGGCTGAAATTGTTCCTCGTTCAGCAGATGTTGGCTATCTTGTCACTAAAGTCGTTGCTGTTGATGTGGACTCCGGACAGAATGCCTGGCTCTCATATAAACTACTGAAACCGACAGACAGGGCGCTGTTTGAAGTGGGATTACAGAATGGAGAAATAAGAACTTTACGTCAGGTCACTGATAAAGATGCTGTGAAACAAAGGCTTACTGTAGTTGTGGAGGATAACGGGCAGCCCTCTCGCTCAGCTACAGTCAATGTGAACGTGGCGGTGGCGGACAGCTTCCCAGAAGTTCTCTCGGAGTTCACTGATTTTACGCAAGAAAAGGAATACCAGGATAACCTGACGTTTTATTTAGTCATGGCTTTGGCTGTAGTTTCAGTTCTTTTTATTGTCTCCATAATTTCCATCCTGTCGGTAAAATGCTACCGATTGAGACGTGAACGTTTGTATTATAAAACTAGTGGCAATCTCCCAGTTATACCGTACTATCCGCCGCTTTACGCAGACGTGGGCAATACCGGAACTCTTCAGCATGTGTATAATTATGAGGTATGCAGGACGACTGACTCGAGAAAGAGCGATTTCAGACCTTGCAGTCAGAGTATCCTTAGTCTGGACGCCACTGGAACACAAACACTACCGCACGTGCTGGAGAGAGGGGCCAGTGAGGATTCAGAGAAACAGGTGAGATCCCGACTCTCGCGGAAAGTATTTACAATGTAAGCTACTTTTGTCTAGCTTTTAATGCTAATTAAGTTCATTTGTAATATCACTTGGGCATGACACTTATGACACTCGCGCGCTTTGGCATCGAATGTCGGTCCCTGAGATTGAAGTACAGTGTGATATGGATACATTTCAGTTACGTCTACTTGTGCTGAAGACTTATCTGGTACATGTCTCTGTTTATTTCTTGAATAATTCGTAGGTCTAAATTTAATTTAATCTCTGTAGTGCAAAAAGAGTCCTTTGTAGCCTTTATTATTTATGATATATTTGTTTTAATTTAGTGATATTTGAATTGCTTTTATAAATCTTAATAGTTTGGCAGGCAGGCTTTAGTTCAGCCTTCACTGCAATTACACATCAGTGCTCTAAGGGCCGCTGTTGATCAAGGTGTTGAGGTTTTAGACACTCCTACTGTAGGCCCTCCCTTCTGTACTTTCGGATCACACAGACAGGCAAACACATCTACACACATGAAAGTCGCTGACGACTACCACTAGATATAATAACGCACTCTTCCGCACAACGGTCGCGATTAAGGCCAGTTATCTGGTCTGTCTATCCTCACAATTAATAGAAAATAAAGTTTTACATTAAGGAAAAGAAGCATGCGATTTCTTTGTTATATCAGTCCTCCTGGATTCTTGGCTGGGGTGTGGAAATGGAAACTGCTGCTTCTTCTGTTGTGCCTCTGCGCTGCAAAGATGGCACGCGCACAGGTCCGCTATTCGATTCCCGAGGAAATGGTGAAGGGCTCGTTCGTGGGGAATATTGCACAAGACCTTGGTTTGGAAATTAAACGACTCAAATCGGGTCGGGCTCGCATTTTTACGGAAGACAGTCGTGAGTATATCGGTCTGAATTCTGATAAAGGGACTCTGATAGTCAATGAAAGGATTGATAGAGAGGAGCTGTGTGCTCAGATATCTCCGTGCTCGTTACATTTCCAGATCATTCTTGAAAATCCTATGGAGCTGCACCGTGTAATTGTGGAAATATTAGACATTAATGACAATGCTCCAGTTTTTTCACGAAAAGAAATCAAATTTCACATAAGCGAGCTTGTTGTCTCTGGTGCTCGATTCTCGTTAGACAGTGCAGAAGATCCGGATGTTGGTGTAAATACACTTCAGACTTATACCCTTAATCCAACCGATCATTTTAATCTGAAGATACTTTCCCGTCTTGACGGTACCAAATATGTAGAAATGGTTCTAAAGACTGCGCTAGACCGAGAAAAACAGGAGCAGCATAAATTAATCCTAACAGCCTATGACGGCGGCAGCCCTCAGAAGTCCGGAACAGTCAATATAAATATTGAGGTTTTGGATGCAAACGACAATGCGCCAGCATTTAGCCAAGCTATGTATAAGACTTCATTGCCTGAAAATGCAACGAAGGGCACTGCGATTTTGAGAGTCTCCGCCACTGACGCAGACAAAGGCACAAATGGAGAGCTTATCTACTCGTTTTCACACGGCGCTTCTGATCTGTTTAACATAGACTCCATTACAGGGGAGATCACAGTGAATGGTCCCATCGATTTTGAAAAAACAAAACAGTATGAAATAAATGTAGAAGCAACAGATAAGGGAGGGTACACGGACAGCAGTAAAGTGCTGATTGATATTATAGATGTGAATGATAATGCTCCTGTAATTACAATAATATCATTTTCGAACCCGATATCCGAAGACTCTGCAGCAGAGACGGTCGTAGCAATGATCAATATAAAGGATTTAGACTCTGGAAAAAACGGACAAGTTCGGTGTTCCATTAACTCAGATTTACCTTTTCAAGTTAAACTGACCTCTACAAATGTTTACACTCTGGTCACAGATGAGCTCTTGGACCGTGAGAAGGTTTCCGAATATAATATAACAATTACAGCTACGGATGAGGGATCCCCTCCATATTCTACCAATAAGACTGTGGCTCTGAGAATATCAGACGTCAATGATAACGCGCCCCTGTTCGAGCAGCAGTCATACACCGCTTATGTTCTGGAGAATAACGCACCAAGGATGTCCATATTTACAGTGAGAGCCAGCGACTGCGATTCTGGCAATAATGCGCATCTTACGTATTTTTTGGATGACAACCCAATCAATGGGGTGACATCATCGATGTACATTTCAGTAAATGCAGAGAGTGGCACAGTTCACGCAGTGCGTTCTTTTGATTACGAGCAAATAAAGCAATTACAAATTCGTTTGAAAGCTCAAGATGGAGGCTCTCCGCCTCTAAGCAGCAATGCCACTGTAACCATCTTAGTTCGGGACCAGAATGATAACGCGCCTCAGATTCTGTACCCAGTACAGACCAGTGTCTCTCTGGTTGCGGAAATTGTCCCTCGCTCTGCTGAAGTTGGCTACCTTGTCACTAAAGTGGTCGCTGTTGATGTGGACTCCGGACAGAATGCCTGGCTCTCGTATAAATTACTGAAAGCCACGGACAGGGCGCTGTTTGAAGTCGGCTTACAGAATGGAGAAATAAGAACTTTACGTCAGGTCACTGACAAAGATGCTGTAAAACAAAGACTCACAATTGTAGTGGAAGACAACGGACAGCCCCCTCATTCAGCTACAATCAATTTGAACGTAGCGGTGGCTGACAGCTTCCCGGAAGTACTTTCAGAATTCACTGACTTTACGCACGACAAGGATTATAATGAGAAACAAACTTTTTATTTAGTCCTGGCCTTGGCTGTAGTTTCATTTCTTTTTATTGTCTGTATTATTGCCATACTGTCAGTAAAATGCTACAGATGGAGACGAGAAAGATTGTTTTATAAATCCAATGGAAATCTTCCAGTTATACCGTATTATCCACCGCTTTACGCAGACGTCGGAGGTACCGGAACTCTTCAGCACATTTATAATTATGACGTGTGCAGAACTACTGACTCGAGAAAGAGCGATTTGAAGTCCGCCAGACCTTGCAGTCAAAGCCTCATTAGCCTGGATGCCAGTGGAACACAGACACTACCCCACCTGCAAGGGAAATTTACCAGGGATGATTCAGAGAATCCGGTGAGTTTGTCCGACTAAGGGCAGTAGTTCGAAGTTTACTTCATCATCTAAACACACCTCGCAGTGTTCAAAGACAGTGGCCTGTGTTCATTCAACGTTCATCCTTAACTATGATTCACAATTCGATGCAAGTGTTACTTTTTAGTCTTCACAAAAAATGTCGGTGAGTTCAGAAATAAATACAATTAAGTTGCTTAACCGTTTGTGGGGAAAAAAACCACTTTCATTAATTTCTACGTTGAGGTTAAGGATACATGGTGACTGAATCGTGACCTTCACTTATAATCCATTCTGTTTTACTGTAGTGTTCGTTTTGACTGGCCATTGTAAAGCTGGTAGGTCGTCAGAAAGTCAGAGAGAAAATTCTGTAAATATCTAAAATAAAATTCACTGCACATAAAAAAACTGTGCCAATCAAAACATATACTAAAACTGAAATTACATACACACACACACACACACACACACAAATATACAGTACATATACAGTGAGCACCATAATTCATTGGACAGTGACACATGTTTTTGTTATTTTGGTTCTGTACTTGTTTGAAAGGATACAATGGCATTGAGGTTGAAGTGCAAACTGTCAGCTTTAATTTGAGGGTATTTTATTCCATACCGGATTAACCATTTATAAATTATAGAAACCTTTGTACTTTCTCCCATTTTCGACAGTTGAACAATGTAGAATAAAGTAATCATTTTTAATATTTGGTTGCATATCCTTTGCATGTCATGACCTGATGTCTGTGACTCAATATCAAAAGACTCTTGATATCTTATTTTGTGGTACAAGCTATACTATAACTTCTCTGCATTTGAATGGATCTCTATGGTAATTGGGGGGTGGGACTCGATTTAGCTGTAAATTATGCTGGAACAGTATGGAATACATGGTTGATGAAATGGCTGTAAGTCATCAAGGGTCTGAGGTATCAAACAAGCCTCAAACCATCACTCTGCTGCCAGATATGCAGTAGATATGGATGGATCACTTTAAGGGTTGTTTCTCCTGACAAATGTTCCTCTTGAACTTTATGGAAAAATAAGACCCTTGATGACTTAGAGCCATGTAGCCAACCATGTGTTCCATACTGTTCCAGTGTAATAACAAAAAATAAAAATAACAAAAAATGTGTCACTGTCCATTGAATTATGGTGCTCACTGTATGTGGGTCTTAATTCTGATAAATGCACTCTGGTGGTGAATGAACATTGGACATTTATTTTCATGAGCTAATTATTTGTGTTCCAGTTCGTTATATTTCAGTCACAAATGCAAAATATATAGGCTATCTCCTATTTAATCCTTTGTAAATATACCAGTTTGAAAATAGTTTTCAAAGTGTGTCTGATTGATACAGATATACCAGTTTATGGGATGGTATTAGGTGTAATCAAGTGCGGTGTTTAATTGATTTTCCCGTTTGGTTTTGATGGTTTTGTTCTAAACGTTTGGAACGTATTGGTCTTAACGTTTTAGATGTGCCAGGATTAGATTTGTCTTTCATTGTAATATGTTTAAAGCCTCAAGGAACTGAAGTTTATTGTCCGATAGTTTATTCTTCGTACAGCAGCATAGATACATCTGTAAAGAACAGTCTTTAGGTTTTCCTACTCAGGAAAATACAAAACAATGAAATGAGGTTGGTCTTAATGTCTTAAGAGGCAGGTTCAAACCCAAAGAATGTGATCGCAGGAGCAGGATTGGGGATAGCAGACGCCCATTGGTACTTATATTTCAATCTTCGTATACTTATATTACATTACATTATATTTGTAATTATATGTATATGTTTATCCATATTATATGAAGCTGCACCTTATTTAAACAACATCATATCTTTTAAGTTATGATTTTGCAGTTCTTTATATAAACTCAGAGCGCCGCTGTTGATCGTTGTGGTGCTGACTGTGAGCACATTTCTAATAGGACCTCCCCTGCAATCTCCCTGTAAACGACAGAGAGAATTGCACGTCTCGCGCAGTTGATCTATAAACCACTAACTGCGGACGTCTGGAGATTTTTCAGTTGTTTCAATAGGACCACAAAAGATATTTCACTGGATTGTAAAATTTCCTGCGCACGAGCTATTTTAATACGGATGTTACTAGTTTTTGCGCTATCACAACGTCAGAAGAATGTCGCACAGAACAATGACTTGGCAAGTACGAATGATTATCTCTCTCCTTTCTCTCGGATCAGTGTGTGGGCAGGTTAGCTATTCGGTACCGGAGGAAATGCCAACTGGGTCGTTAGTCGGTAATATAGTGCAGGATTTAGGGTTAGATATAAAAAGATTAAAATCGGGTAATGCTCATGTATATACTGGAGACGGCACTAAATACATTGAGCTCAATAAAGAAAGGGGAGTCCTCCTTATTAAAGAGAGAATAGATCGTGAGGGACTGTGCGGAAAGACGAGCCCTTGCGCTTTACATTTCCAGATCATTCTGGAAAATCCGATCGAGTATTACGGGATTACGGTAGAGATCACGGATATCAATGATAATGCACCAAGGTTTAAAAAGACTGAAATGCGGTTTGAGATAATCGAGTCTTCTTTGCCTGGTGCGAGATTCGTGCTAGAGAAAGCAATGGATCCGGATGCTGGTGTTAATGCCCTGCAAGGATATTCGCTTAAACCAACTGATAATTTTAATTTAAAATTGCATAGCTTGCCTGACGGTAGCAAAAACGTAGAAATGGTTCTGCAGAAACCACTAGATAGAGAGAAACAGGACGAGCTGTCTTTGACGTTAACAGCAATGGATGGCGGCGATCCTCAGATGTCAGGCACGGTGCAGATACGTATCACCATTCTCGATGCTAATGACAATACACCTATTTGTGGTCAAACGGTTTATAAGGCTTCTGTAAGTGAGAATTCTCCTAGGGGAACAGTTTTAACTACAGTAAGCGCCTCTGACACAGATCAGGGTTCTAACGCAAAAGTAACATATTCTATTTCTAACACAGCAGAGGATGTTGCTGAACTATTTGAAGTAGATGAGTATAACGGTGATGTGAAATTAATTGGAAATGTGGATTATGAACAAGAGAAACATTTTGAAATGGACATACAAGCAAGAGATTACGGAGGCCATTCAGATTCTTGTAAAGTAATTGTGGATGTCATCGATACAAATGATAACAAGCCTGCCATTAATATCATGTCAAAATCAAAATTAATTTCCGAAGACTCCAAGGAAGGCACTGTTATTGCAATTATAAACATCCAAGACGCTGATTCTGACAGGAATGGGCAAGTAAATTGTGTTATAAATGAAAACGTTCCATTTACAATTAAATCGACATCAATTAACGTTTTCAGTTTGGTTTCTGATAATGTTTTGGACCGGGAAACAAACTCAGAGTTTAACATCAGTGTAACCTGCTCTGATGAGGGAGTGCCTTCTCTCTCAAGCAGCGTCATTGTCAACGTACAAGTATCAGATGTGAATGACAACGCACCAGCCTTTGAAAAGAGTTCATACGAAGTTTACATGAAAGAAAATAACAGCCCGGGCCTCTCCATATTTTCAATAAAAGCCAGAGACGCCGATTGGAACCAGAATGCTCGTGTTTCTTATATACTGGAGGAAGGGACTGTTAATGGCGTTTCTGTTTCTTCATATGTATCAGTGAATTCTGACAGTGGAGTCATCCATGCAGTGCGCTCTTTTGATTACGAGCAGATTAAGGATTTCCAGTTCCGCGTAAAAGCGCAAGATGGAGGCTCTCCTCCCCTCAGTAGTAACGTGACGGTGAAGATAGTTATCCAAGATCAGAACGACAACGCGCCTCAGATCCTCTACCCAGTACAGACTGGTGTTTCTTTGGTGGCTGAAATGGTACCTCGTGCGGCTGATGTTGGCTATCTTGTTACTAAAGTGGTCGCCGTTGACGTGGACTCTGGACAGAATGCCTGGCTCTCATATAAACTGCTTAAATCGACAGACCGGGCGCTGTTTGAAGTGGGTTTACAGAATGGAGAAATAAGAACGTTACGCCAGGTGACTGATAAAGATGCTGTCAAACAAAGACTTACTGTGGTAGTGGAGGACAATGGACAGCCTTCCCGCTCAGCCACAGTCAATGTTAACGTGGTGGTGGCAGATAGCTTCCCGGAAGTGCTCTCGGAATTTACCGACTTTACACAAGACAAGGTTTATAATGATAATCTGACTTTTTATTTAGTGCTGGCCTTGGCTGTAGTTTCATTTCTTTTCATCGTCTCCATTATTGCCATTCTGTCGGTGAAGTGTTACAGATGGAGACGTGAACAATTGTTTTATAAATCAAACGGAAACCTCCCAGTTATACCCTACTACCCGCCACTTTACGCAGGCGTCGATGGTACTGGAACTCTGCAGCACGTGTATAATTACGAGGTGTGCAGGACGACTGACTCTAGAAAGAGTGATATAAAATACACCAGACCTTACAGTCAGAGCATCATTAGTCTGGACGCCTGTGGAACTCAAACTCTACCGCACGTGCAGGAGAAAGGCGCGAATGAGGTTTCAGAGAATCAGGTGAGTTTCTCAGAATGAGCATGGAACTGAACGTTCCTTTATTTTATTTTCTGAAATATTTTCTGATAGGGGTCATTACCTTTATCTTCTAACCAGTTGAATGATTTGATCTCAGTTCAGAGGTTTATGTAAAAAAAAAATATTTGATATACATGCATTTCTCCTTAGTAGGCATAGTATACCGGCAGTAGTTGTTGTGGTTGTATTAGTAATAATATGTCCTATTCTAATACAGGAGGCAACTATAGCATCTGGTGTATTATTTGGCTAATACTTTGGTCTTTTATCATTATGAGTGAAAATGTATAATGGACAAGTGGTTTATATAAGGAAACGATTGTGTTTTGATCGGTCTCCATTAATTTAAACATTTACATTTTAAATGCTTTTCAATGTTACTGTCGTGTTTTAGTCATGTTTTTTTCTTCCTTTTACTCTAAATGTTTTCAATCCTCATCTCAGAATTAAGATTATTGCACAGTATACACAGCACAATATTGAGTGCTAAGGAAACTGATGTGGATGTTTTACTCAGATAGTTTGCATTTGATCTCATTGAATAGTATATAAACAATGTTGAATGAAAACTTGGAATTGAATGAAATTGGAACATTTTACAGTGTACTTTTATCTCGGCTTTTTGTACGAACGTTCCGAGAATGTCAGCCATTGGTGATTGTGTGCGATCTCAGTATTACAGGACATGGCTGGGCTGTATGCTTTTGTTGTCTGTTCCCACCCACAGAGATATTAAGAGTGTTTGGTTTGCATGTTGCACTTCAAGCACCTCTGGAACATGAGTAAGGGATCACTATTATGTTCTCTGATCTGGGAAGTGCAAATAATAGAAGGCTTTGGGCATTAGGCAGCTGTTTGGAACAGACAGTGGGACATCACTTAACATTGCTTGTTTTTCACTGTGACAACATCTCTCCCTTTCTCTCTTCATATATATATATATATATATATATATATATATATATATATATATATATATATGCAGTAGTTATCTGTTTTAAAAATAACTGATCAGTCTAGGATACTTTCCTAAATAATCTACAATAACATTTTCAACGATTACATCAAAGTGCAATGCCACATACACACATGTAAACGCACATGCACATGCACGTGCACACACACACACACACACACATATATATATACACACCACTTGTACACCTACAGAGGAGGATGAGCAGGAAGTGACTATTATTGTAGCAACATATTCACAAGAGACCACAGAGACCACGGTATTATCTGAAACATAAAAGCTAATGTATTTTACAAACATGTATTCCAGATACTTGCCTGATATATTTGAAACTGACATTTGCAGTTCTGTTTTTAAACTGAGAGCGCCGCTGTTGATCGGTGCGGTGCTGTTTGTGAGCAGATTTCCAGCAGGACCTCCCCTTAGAAAACAGAAAGAGCGAGCGCAGTCATTAAAATATCCGCACTAAACGCCGAGGTCTTTCCAGCGCTTGCTAGTCTTTCTTCATCACTGGATCTGCCGCTAGATCCTTTTCAGATAGAATTTAACATTGCGTTGCATACAGGTCACTTACATTACGGATGATATTGTGCTCGCGCTCTCATATCTGCAAGAAATGTCGGGCACAACAATGGCATGGCAAGTAAGACTGCTTATCTCTGTTCTTTCTCTCGGTTTAGTGTCTGGGCAGGTTAGCTATTCTATACCGGAGGAAATAGCGAAAGGGTCGCTAGTCGGTAATATAGTGCAGGATTTGGGGTTAGATATGAAAAGATTAAAAATGGGAAATGCACATCTATATACCGGAGACAACAATGGATTCATAGAGCTGGATAAAGAAAGGGGAGTCCTCCTTATTAAAGAGAGAATAGATCGCGAAGGGCTGTGTGGAAAGACGAGCCCTTGCGCTTTACATTTCCAGATCATTCTGGAAAATCCAATGGAATTTTATCATATCACTGTGGAGATTACAGATATTAACGATAATGCACCGAGCTTTATAAAGAGCGAAATTAGGTTTGAGATCAGCGAGTCTGCTCTGACCGGAACAAAATTCGTACTAGAGACAGCAATTGATCCGGATGTTGGTGTTAACGGTCTTCAAAGCTACTCGCTTAAACCAACTGATAATTTTCTTTTAAAACTGCATAATCAACAAGATGGTAGCAAAAGTGTAGAAATGGTACTTCAAAGAGCCTTAGACCGAGAAAAGCGAGAAGAGATGTCTTTATTGTTAACGGCAATGGATGGCGGCGATCCACAGAAGTCAGGCACGGTGCAGATCCTGATCACGGTGCTCGATGCTAATGACAATGCTCCTGTTTTTACGCAAGCGATTTATAAAACCGCACTAACAGAGAATGCACCTCGAGGCACCGTTTTAACTACAGTCAGTGCTTCTGACGCAGATCAGGGCTTATATGGGAAAGTGACTTACGTAATATCCAACGTTGCAGACCACACGGATGACCTTTTTGAAATAAATAATGATAATGGCGCAATAAAATTAATCGGAAATATTGATTATGAAAAAGTTAGCCATTATCAAATAAACGTGCAAGCTCGAGACAACGGAGGTCTAACGGATTCCTGTAAAATATTTGTAGATGTCATAGATACGAACGACAATGAGCCTGCAATTAATATAATGTCAAAATCAAAATTAATTTCCGAAGATTCCAATCCCGGCACAGTTATTGCCATTTTAAATATTCAAGATCCAGACTCTGGGAATAATGGCCGAGTAAAGTGCTTTATTAAAGAAAACATTCCGGTTGCAATTAAATCGACAACAAATAACTTTTTCAGTTTGGTAACTGATAATGTATTGGACCGCGAGACAGATTCTGAGTTTAACATTAGTGTGACTTGCTCTGATGAGGGAGTTCCTTCACTTTCCAGCAGCGTCACTCTCGCCGTTCAAGTATCTGATGTGAATGACAACGCGCCGGCCTTTGAAAAGAGTTCATACGAAACATACCTTAAAGAAAATAACAGTCCCGGTGCTTCCATATGTGCAGTGAAAGCCAGAGACGCTGATTGGAACCAGAATGCTCGTGTTTCTTATATACTGGAGGAAGGGATCGTTAATGGCGTGTCAGTCTCCTCATATGTGTCAGTGAACTCTGACAGTGGAGTCATCCATGCAGTGCGCTCTTTTGACTACGAGCAGATTAAGGATTTCCAGTTCTACATAAAAGCGCAAGACGGAGGCTCCCCTCCACTGAGTAGTAATGTTACAGTGAAGATATTTATTCAAGACCAGAACGACAACGCGCCCCAGATTCTCTACCCAGTACAGACTGGTGTTTCTGTGTCGGCTGAAATGGTACCTCGGTCGGCTGATGTTGGCTACCTTGTTACTAAAGTGGTCGCTGTTGATGTGGACTCCGGACAGAATGCTTGGCTCTCGTATAAACTTCTGAAATCGACAGACAGGGCTCTATTTGAAGTGGGCTCACAAAATGGAGAAATACGAACCTCACGACAGGTGCCTGATAAAGATGCTGTGAAACAGAAACTTACTGTAGTTGTGGAGGACAACGGGCATCCGTCTCGATCAGCTACAGTCAATGTGAACGTGGTGGTGGCGGACAGTTTCCCTGAAGTGCTCTCGGAATTCACGGACTTTACACAAGACAATGTTTATAATGATAATCTGACTTTTTATTTAGTCCTGGCCTTGGCTGTAGTTTCATTTCTTTTTGTCGTCTCCATAATTGCCATACTGTCAGTAAAATGCTACAGATGGAGACGTGAACGATTGTTTTATAAATACAATGGAAACCTTCCCGTTATTCCATATTATCCGCCTCTTTACGCAGACGTTGGAGGCACTGGAACTCTGCAGCACGTGTATAATTACGAGGTGTGCAGGACGACTGACTCTAGAAAGAGTGATATAAAATACACCAGACCTTACAGTCAGAGCATCATTAGTCTGGACGCCTGTGGAACTCAAACTCTACCGCACGTGCAAGAGAAAGGCGCGAATGAGGTTTCAGAGAATCAGGTGAGTTTCTCAGAATGAGCATGGAACTGAACGTTCCTTCCTATGATTTTCTGAAATATTTTCTGATCGGGGTCATTACCTTTATCTTCTAACCAGTTGAATGATTTGATCTCAGTTCAGAGGTTTATGTAAAAAAAATGTCTTTGATATACATGCATTTCTCCTTAGTAGGCATAGTACCGGCAGTAGTTGTTGTGGTTGTATTAGTAGTAATAAGACCTATTCTAATACAGAAGGCAACTATAGCATCTGGTGTATTATTAGGCTAATACTTTGGTCTTTTATCATTATGAGTGAAAATGTATAATGGATAAGTGGTTTATATAAGGAAACGATTGTGTTTTGATCGGTCTCCATTATTGAAACATTTACATTTTAAATGCTTTTCAATGTTACTGTCATGTTTTAGTCATGTTTTTTTCTTCCTTTTACTCTAAATGTTTTCAATCCTCGTCTCAGAATTAAGATTATTGCACAGTATACACAGCACAATATTGAGTGCTAAGGCAACTGATGTGGATGTTTTACACAGATAGTTTGCATTGCATTGATCTCATTGAATAGTACATAAACAGTGTTGAATGAAAACTTGGAATTGAATGAAATTGGAACATTTTACAGTGTACTTTTATATCCGCTTTTTGTACGAACGTACAGAGAATGTCAGCCATTGGTGATTGTGTGGGATCTCAGTATTACAGGACACGGCTGGGCTGTATGTTTTTGTTGTCTATTCCCACCCACAGAGATATTAGAGTTTTGGTTTGCATGTTGCACTTCAAGCACCTCTGGAACATGAGTAAGGGATTACTATTCTGTTCTCTGATCTGGGAAGTGCAAATATTAGAAGGCTTTGGGCATTTGGCAGCTGTTTGGAACAGACAGTGGGACATCACCTAACATTGCTTCTTTTTCGCTTTGACAAAATCTATATATATATATATATATGCAGTAGTTATCTGTTCAGAAAAGAACTGATCAGACTAGGATACTTGGATACTTTTAAAAATAATCTGCATAATCAGATTGGATTTACTTTCCTAAAGAATACACAATTACATTTTCAACGATTATTTCAAAGTACAATGCACATACACATGTAAACGCGCACGCGCACACACACACACACACACACACATACCACTTGTAGACTTACAAAGGAGGCTGCGCAGGAAGTGACTATTTTTGTAGCAACACATTCACACTTTCAAAGAAAAAGAAAAAGATACCACACAAGTTGATGTATTTTGCAAACATTTATTCGAGGTACTTGCCTGATATATTTGAAACTGACATTTGCAGTTCCGTTTTAAAACTGAGAGCGCCGCTGTTGATCGGTGCGGTGCTGTTTGTGAGCAAATTTCCAGCAGGACCTCCCCTTATAAAACACAGAAAGAGCGAGCGCAGTCATTACAATAGCCGCACTAAACGCCGAGGTCTTTCCAGCGCCTGCTACTCTTTCATCATCACTGGATCTGCCGCTAGATCCTTTTCAGATATAACCTAACATTACGTTGCATACAGGTCACTTACATTACGGATGATATTGTGCTCGCGCTCTCATATCTGCAAGAAATGTCGGGCACAACAATGGCATGGCAAGTAAGACTGCTTATCTCTGTTCTTTCTCTCGGTTTAGTGTCTGGGCAGGTTAGCTATTCTATACCGGAGGAAATAGCGAAAGGGTCGCTAGTCGGTAATATAGTGCAGGATTTAGGGTTAGATATGAAAAGATTAAAAATGGGAAATGCGCATCTATATACTGGAGACAGCAATGAATTCATCGAGCTGGATAAAGAAAGAGGAGTCCTCCTTATTAGAGAGAGAATAGATCGCGAAGGGCTGTGTGGAAAGACGAGTCCTTGTGCTTTACATTTCCAGATCATTCTGGAAAACCCCATGGAATTCTACCATGTTACTGTGGAGATCACCGATATTAACGATAATGCACCGAGTTTTAAAAAGAGCGAAATTAGGTTTGAGATAATCGAGTCTGCTCTGACCGGAGCCAAATTCATGCTAGAGACAGCAATGGATCCGGATGTTGGTGTTAATGGTCTTCAAAGCTACTCGCTTAAACCAACTGATAATTTTTTGTTAAAACTCCATAATCAACAAGATGGTAGCAAAAGTGTAGAAATGGTTCTTCAAAAAACCTTAGACCGAGAAAAGCGAGAAGAGATGTCTTTATTGTTAACGGCAATGGATGGCGGCGATCCACAGAAGTCAGGCACGGTGCAGATCCTGATCACGGTGCTCGATGCTAATGACAATGCTCCTGTTTTTACGCAAGCGATTTATAAAACCGCACTAACAGAGAATGCACCTCGAGGTACCGTTTTAACTACAGTCAGTGCGTCTGACCCAGATCAAGGTTTATATGGGAAAGTAACGTATGTAATATCTAATGTTGCAGACGACATGGGCGACATTTTTGAAATAAATAATGATAATGGTGCAGTAACCTTAATCGGAAACGTTGATTATGAAAAAGTTAGCCATTATCAGATCAACATACAAGCCAGAGACTATGGAGGTCTATACGATTCCTGTAAATTATTTGTTGACGTCATCGATACAAATGACAATAAGCCTGCAATTAAAATTATGTCAAAATCAAAATTAATTTCTGAAGATTCCAATCCCGGCACAGTTATTGCCATGTTAAATATTCAAGACCCAGACTATGGGAATAATGGCCAAGTAAAGTGCTTTATTAACGACAACATTCCGATTACCATTAAATCGACAACTAATAACTTTTTCAGTTTGGTAACTGATAATGTATTGGACCGCGAGACAGATTCTGAGTTTAACATTAGTGTGACTTGCTCTGATGAGGGAGTTCCTTCACTTTCCAACAGCGTCACTCTCGCCATTCAAATATCAGATGTGAATGACAACGCGCCGGCCTTTGAAAAAAGTTCATACGAAACATTTCTTAAAGAAAATAACAGTCCCGGTGCTTCCATATGTGCAGTGAAAGCCAGTGACGCTGATTGGAACCAGAATGCTCGTGTTTCTTATATACTGGAGGAAGGGACGGTTAATGGCGTGTCAGTCTCCTCATATGTGTCTGTGAACTCTGACAGTGGAGCCATCCATGCAGTGCGCTCTTTTGATTACGAGCAGATTAAGGATTTTCAGTTCCAGATAAAAGCGCAAGATGCAGGCTCCCCTCCGCTCAGTAGTAATGTAACAGTGAAAATATTTATTCAAGACCAGAACGACAATGTGCCTCAGATCCTCTACCCCGTACAGACTGGTGGCTCTCTGGTTGCTGAAATGGTGCCGCGCTCTGCAGAAGTTGGCTATCTTGTCACTAAAGTTGTCGCCATTGATGTGGACTCTGGGCAGAATGCCTGGCTCTCATATAAACTGCTGAAATCGACAGACAGGGCTCTATTTGAAGTCGGATTACAAAATGGAGAAATAAGGACTTTACGTCAGGTCACTGATAAAGATTCGGTCAAACAAAAACTTACTGTAGTCGTGGAGGACAACGGGCAGCCCTATCGCTCAGCTACAGTCAATGTGAACGTGGCGGTGGCGGACAGCTTCCCAGAAGTGCTCTCGGAATTCACCGACTTTACGCAGGACAAGGATTACAATGACAATCTAACGTTTTATTTAATCTTGGCCCTGGCAGTGATTTCGTTCCTTTTTATTATATCCATAATTGCCATAGTTTCAGTGAAGTGCTATAGATGGAGACGTCAACGATTGTTTTATAAATCCAATGGAAATCTCCCCGTTATTCCATATTATCCGCCTCTTTACGCAGACGTTGGAGGCACTGGAACTCTGCAGCACGTGTATAATTATGAGTTGTGCAGGACGACTGACTCTAGAAAGAGTGATATAAAATACACCAGACCTTACAGTCAGAGCATCATTAGTCTGGACACCAGTGGAACTCAAACTCTGCCGCACGTGCAGGAGAAAGGGGCCAATGCGGATTCAGCGGCTGAGGTGAGCTCTTCCGAGTGATGGCAGTATTACAATTCACAGTTCTTTTATGTTGTGAAAAATCATATTGGCATTAGATAACTGCCTCGGGTCAGATACTTTTGTTTTTTATGTAGTCAATTGCAGCCACAGTGTGTCCTGCACTTTTTCAGCAGTGCATTGCCTTTACATGAATTGATTGCTATGAACTTATATTGGAAAGTGTATACAATTCAGTTTGTGATTCATTTTATTTCGTTTACTTTTTCACATGTATACGGTGTTTAGATTTTTTCAGTGTTTCCATTTGCAGATGTATTTACAATCTGTAAAGCAGTCTACCAGAGTAGTTTAATGAAAGAGCAATAAAACTGTGGTGATGATAATAATTTTTCACGCTGAAGTTGTTTTTATAAGAGCAATACCACATACCACTTTAAATCTTCTTCCCAGACCAGAACGATAACGCGCCTCAGATTCGATATCCGGTACAAACTCGTTGCTCTAGAGTGGCTGAAATGGTGCGCCAATCCTGTCACTAAAGTGGTCGCTGTTGACTCCGGACGGAATGTCGGGGTCTCGTATGAACTGCTGAAAGCGACAGACGAGCTTCTGTTAGATTTGGGTTCACAGAAAGATGCTGTAAAACAAAGGCGTGTTGTTGTGTGAACGTTGCGATGGCGGCCTCTTCCCAGATGTTTTTTTTTTCAAATATGGAATATGGAATTTCTGGCATTACGCACGACAAGGATTACAATGATAACCTTTTTTAGCATTGGCCTAGTCTGTAGTTTCCTTCCTATTCGTTTAATCTTTGTGGTATTAATATCTGTAAAAGCGTATATAAGTAGACAGTCTCGCAGCTTCTATCAGTCCAATATCGCAGTTATTCCTTATTACCCACGCAGTAGCCGGAGGTACAGGAATTCAGTATTTCTATAATTACGAGGTTTACACACCTACTGACTGCAAACGCTATATTAAGTTAATCAGACCGTGCAGTCAGAGTATCATTAGTCAGAGTCATGACGTAAGAAGCGTTATGATTTCATGCTTTTAATTAGCCAAGTGTTTCATATTGTATTACTGTATGTCATTATGCATGATGCGACCATAAACAAAAAGTTTCTTAACTGGGTTTTTAAATTATTATTTTATCATTCCTGTCCTCTTATCCGTGGCGATGTATTTTCCCGTTTTTAAAGAACACTTTTGCAATGCTCATTCAAATCATCCTCAAGAGACAAGTACGGAAGGATTCTTCCACACCACATTTTTATTCTTAAATTATATGATGGTGTACATTCGCTCTTATAGAGTATCATACATTCAGTAAGTATTGGATTTAGCCAGAGTTTAATTAACACTGAACATTCTTTTGTTTAATAATTTATATTTCGAGGAAATATAACTAATTTCACGTGTGCTATTCAATGAACGCCCGAGGGTTTGGAACTTCTCAATACCGGATTTAGGCTGTGTGTAGCATGCAGTAAGAACTGTCAAGGTGTTGACTTTTTCACTGGAAAATCAGCACTACCTCACATTTGCCAGTTAATTTTAAAGCCCCGTTGCTTCGAAATTTTTAACATCCCAAAATCGCCTCTTGTTGTGTTAGATTTGCTCTGCAATAACACAACTATACTCTAAGGGCCGCTGTTGATCAATGTGGTGACATGCTGCTGGCCCCTCCTGTAATTTTACATTACCCCCAGACGCAGGCACGCACACTCGCATAGGAGACACTCACTATCGTCAGAGCTCTTGCTAAAAAATCGCTTCGACACACTGGACGCATCACAACCCTGTATCTGGTCGTTGTATCTCTTGCACATAAATGCGCTTCGGAACATAATTGCATATATGTGTAGCTTTAGGTTGAGGGAGAAAAGCATGATGGGTCTACTTCTTTGTTTTCCTGACGCTACTGGATTTGTGGCTCGGGTGTGGAAATGGCAACTGCAGCTTCTCCTCTTGTGCTTCTGCGCCACAAAGGTAGCACGCGCACAGGTCCGCTATTCTATTCCCGAGGAGATGGTGAAGGGCTCGCTTGTGGGGAATATTGCACAAGACCTGGGACTGGAATTGAAACGACTCAAATCGGGGCGGGCTCGCATTTTTACGGAAGACAGTCGTGAGTATATCGGTCTGAATTCTGATAAAGGGACTCTGGTAGTCAATGAAAGGATTGATCGAGAGGAGCTGTGTGCTCAGTTGTCCCCGTGCTCGTTACGTTTCCAAATCATTCTGGAAAATCCAATGGAACTGCACCGTGTTATTGTAGAAATACTAGATATCAATGACAATGCTCCCATGTTTCCAAAGAAGGAAATGAAAATTGAAATGAGTGAAATAGCCGTTTCTGGTACTAGATTTTTGCTTGAGAGTGCGATGGATCCCGATGTCGGAATTAATTCTCTTCAAACGTATACTTTGCATCCCAGTGATGATTTTTCATTGAAACTCCAGTCACGCCCCGACGGCACTAAATATGTTGAACTGATGCTTCAAAAGCCACTTGATCGCGAAAAACAGGAAGAGCACAAACTAAGGCTAACCGCATTTGATGGAGGCAGCCCTCAAAAATCTGGCACAGTGCAAATAAACATTGTTGTCCTGGACGCAAATGACAATGCGCCGGTATTTAGCCAGACACTGTATAAAGCCGCGCTGATGGAGAATTCTTCGCCGGGCACAACGGTGTTGACAGTTAGCGCATCTGATGAAGACAAGGGATCAAATGGAGCAGTTACTTATTCATTTTCTCATGCGACGGACAGCATCGCCGATCTATTTACCATAGACGAAAATACGGGATCAGTTACGGTGAGTGGACTGTTAGACTTCGAAAAGTCGAAACAGTATGAAATAAACGTGCAGGCGAAAGACCAGGGAGGGTTAGCTGACTCCAGTAAAGCGCGGATTGATATTATAGACGTGAATGACAATGCTCCTGTAATAACAATAATGTCATTTTCCAACCCGATACCCGAAGACTCTGCACCAGAGACGGTCATAGCAATGATCAATATAAAGGACTTAGACTCTGGAAAAAACGGACAAGTTCGATGTTCCATTAGCCGAGATTTACCTTTTCGAGTTAAATCATCGTCTCCTAATTTTTATACTTTGGTCACAGATGAGGTGTTGGATCGAGAGAAGGTTTCTGACTATAATATAACGATTACAGCTACGGATGAGGGATCCCCTCCACATTCTACGAACAAAACGGTGGCTCTGAGAATATCAGACGTCAATGATAACGCGCCCCTGTTCGAGCAGCAGTCATACACCGCTTATGTTCTGGAGAATAACGCACCAGGGATGTCCATGTTTGCAGTGAAAGCAAAGGACAATGATTCCGGCAATAATGCGCATATTTCATATTTTCTGGAGGACAAACCAATCAATGGGATGACGCCATCCGCGTATATTTCAGTAAACGCAGAGAGAGGCACAATTCACGCGGTGCGTTCTTTCGATTATGAACAGATAAAGGAATTACAAATTCGTGTGAAAGCTCAAGATGGGGGCTCTCCGCCTCTAAGCAGCAATGTCACTGTGACCATCGTAATTAAGGACCAGAATGACAACGCGCCTCAGATTCTGTACCCAGTACAAACCGTTGCCTCTCTAGTGTCTGAAATTGTGCCTCGTTCAGCAGACGTTGGTTATCTTGTCACTAAAGTTGTCGCTGTTGATGTGGACTCCGGACAGAATGCCTGGCTCTCATATAAGCTCATGAAAGCGACAGACAGGGCGCTGTTTGAAGTGGGGTTACAGAATGGAGAAATAAGAACTTTACGCCAGGTCACTGACAAAGATGCTATAAAACAAAAACTTACTGTTGTAGTGGAGGACAACGGCCAGCCCTCTAGATCAGCTACAGTCAACGTCAACGTGGCGGTGGCTGACAGTTTCCCGGAAATGCTCTCGGAATTCACTGATTTTACGCACGACAAGGAATACAGTGAAAAACTGACTTTTTATTTAGTTTTGGCATTGGCTGTAGTATCGTTTCTTTTTATTGTATCAATCATTGCCATAATCACAGTCAAATTTTACAGATGGAGACAGTCTAGATTATGTTATAAATCTAACGCAAACCTCCCAGTTATACCGTATTACCCACCATTTTACGCAGACGTCGGAGGTACCGGAACCCTGCAGCAAGTGTATAATTACAGAACTACTGACTCTAGAAAAAGCGATTTGAAGGATATCAGACCTTACAGTCAGAGCATCATTAGTCTGGAGGCCAATGGAAGCCAAACACTGCCGCACGTGCAGGAGAAATGGGTCGGAGAGAATTCAGAAAATCAGGTGAGCGTTTGAGTGAAATGTAGCACCGTAGTACGTTTACATATTTTGCATTGATTGGTTTGCACACACACACACACACACACACACACACACACACACACACACACACACAGGAACGTATAATAAAAAAGATACGAAATTAAAAGAATAGATTGGCAACCATAAAAAATACGCACAACTATAGAGTTGAATCTGAATGATTTATGGTTTCAAGTGAATGCGAATTTATCGCACAGCGTATGTTAAAATTAATATGTAGGCTTGACGATTGTGTATTCATTGTTATTCTGTGTTGTGCTTCTTTGAGGTTACCACGCATTAGTATAGGCTATTCGCAGATGGTCTGTCACATCCGTTTTGTTAACATTGAAAATGCATCAGATGGTTTTTAAGACGTCAACACAGTAAACAGAAACGAATGTTATTTAAGACAGTTATGGGTATTGAATAGGAGTGTCCCCCTTCTCCAGTTCCTGTTTACAGTAGGCCTACATTACTTTACATTGCATCATTTAGCAGACGCTTTTGTCCAGAGAGCATTACACAGATTGCATTTGTTACACACAATCAATGACTCGAGTTTAATTTATAAACTGAATGCAGAAAGAGGTGGTAGAACGAATCTAACGCTATTTTCCATGATTTTGTTAAATCGTCTTTGTAGCAGTGAACATAGAGTAAAGTATGCCTATGTATCTACTCTATTTATGAATAGTTTATATACAACTGATGTCAGGAAGTAATGTCAAGCCAATAAAACTAACGCGGCACTGTGATGCAGTCCGGAGCTGTCTAAAACACATTTGGTTAATACGGAATGTGCAATTAAATTTAAATTCCCCTTGAACAGACATTTGCAGTAGAGCACACAACTGTGTGGAGCAGTGCTGCATCTGGACCCTAAGTGCCGCTGTTGATCACAAGAGGTTATTCTGCACACTCGCTTTCATGTACCTCCCACATTATTGCGCTGCTCGAGGCCGTGAAGCTCAGTCAATAGCATCCATATTCCGTGAATTACTCCACAGGACTGTGCATTCCAAAATCCTAAACCATTTTTTTTTTTACGATTCGAACATTTATTTCTGGGTGTATGATAATTCCGTTGCATGTGGCATCGATATGGCATCGAAAAAACTCGTCCTGATATTGCCATTGTGCCTGCTTCTTTGTGTGATTATGAATCGTGGGGCATTCGGGCAGGTTCGGTACTCCATCCCAGAAGAAATGGTGGTCGGCTCCTTTGTAGGAAATATAGCGAAAGATCTTGGATTGGATCCTAACCGACTGGCTTCAGGTCGCGCTCGGATATTCACCGCGGGAACCAGTGAGTACGTTGAGCTGGACAGAGAAAAGGCGCATCTGATTGTGAAGGAGAGAATAGACAGGGAGCAGCTATGCGGAGACACGTCTGCGTGCAGCTTCAGTTTTGAAGTGGTTCTTGAAAACCCAATGGAGCTATATCGTGTGACCGTGGAAGTACAAGATATCAACGATAACAGTCCAGTTTTTCATCGAACTGAAATTACACTGGAAATAAGCGAGTCGGTTGTAGCGGGAGCGCGCTTCTCTCTGGAAAGCGCCGTTGACTCCGACGTTGGTATAAACAGCCTACAGAGCTATTCTCTCCACCCGACAGATCATTTCACTCTAAAGAAGCTAAGCCGACCAGGGGGTAGTAAAAATGTAGAAATGGTCCTTCAGGCTCCTCTAGACCGAGAAAGGCAAGACCACCAGTATTTAACATTGACTGCTGTTGATGGTGGTAATCCTAAACGATCAGGCACGGTAAAAATCAATATTGTGGTTCTAGACGCGAACGACAATTCCCCAGTATTTAATCAAGCAGTATACAGAGGAGCCGTGCAGGAAAATTCAGTTATTGGGACATTAGTAACAGCGGTAAGTGCAACAGACGCGGATGGCGAAACAAATAATAAGGTGGAGTACTATTTTCAGCATGCTACTTCGACTGTAATAGAGTTGTTCACGATAGATGCGTTCACTGGCGAAATAAGAGTAGCCGGCAATTTAGATTTTGAAAAATGTAAATTGTACGAGATAAAAATACAAGCTAAAGACCAAGGAGGGTTAACCGATTCAGCTGAAGTAATTATAGATGTCCTTGACGTTAATGACAATGCTCCAAAAATATCGCTAATGTCATTTTCTAACACGCTTCCGGAAGACGCAGTTTCCGGAACTGTAATTGCTATGATAAATGTGCAAGACCTGGATTCCGAAGAGAATAGCAAAGTTACATGCACAATCGACCAGAGCATGCCTTTCAAAATCGAATCATCATTAACTAACTACTACAGTCTTGTGACGGATTCGGTCTTAGACAGAGAGCAGACACCAGAATATAACATTACTATTACTGCAGTAGACCAAGGCATTCCGCCTCTCTCGAGTACGCAGACATTAACGGTAAAGATATCAGATGTCAACGATCACCCGCCACAGTTTGAACATGAAAGTTACAATGTCTACGTGATGGAAAATAACTCACCATCAGTATCTCTGTTTTCTATGAAAGCAAAGGACGCTGACTGGGGACCTAATGCTCGTGTATCTTATTTTATTGAAGACGGTGCATTGAACGGATCTCCCCTGACTTCTTACGTTTCAATTAATTCAGACAACGGTGTGCTTTACGCAGCGAGGTCTTTTGATTACGAGCAAATCAAATATTTTAAAATACACGTTAAAGCTCAAGATGGAGGCTCCCCTCCTTTAAGTAGTAATACCACTTTAAATATCTTTATCCAAGACCAGAACGATAACGCACCTCAGATTCTATACCCCCTACAGACTGTTGTCTCCCTGGTGTCTGAAATTGTTCCTCGTTCAGCAGACGTTGGTTATCTTGTCACTAAAGTGGTCGCTGTTGATGTGGACTCTGGACAGAATGCCTGGCTCTCATATAAACTATTGAAAGCGACAGACAGGGCGCTGTTTGAAGTGGGCCTACAGAATGGAGAAATACGAACTTCACGGCAGGTCACTGATAAAGACGCTGTGAAACAAAAACTTACTGTTGTAGTGGAGGACAGTGGACACCCCTCCCGTTCTGCCACAGTCAACGTCAATGTGGCGGTGGCGGACAGCATCCCGGAAGTGCTCTCAGGGTTCACCGATTTTACGCACGATAAGGAATACAACGACAACCTGACTTTTTATTTAGTTTTGGCACTGTCCGTAGTATCGTTTCTTTTTATTGTGTCAATCATCGGCATAATCGCAGTCAAGTTCTATAGATGGAGACAGTCTAGATTATTTTATAAATCTAACGCAAACCTTCCAGTTATACCGTATTACCCACCATTTTATGCAGACGTGGGAGGTACCGGAACTTTGCAGCAAGTGTATAATTACAGAACTATTGACTCTAGAAAAAGCGATTTGAAGGATGTTAGACCTTGCAGTCAGAGCATCATTAGTCTGGAGGCCGGTAGAAGCCAAACACTGCCGCACGTGCAGGAGAAATGGGTCGGAGAGAATGCAGAGAATCAGGTGAGCGTTCGAGTGATACCGAATAAGCCCTTTTCACATTATTGTAATGTGATAAAGTGAACAGATTTGTAAAGTTTCTTGCTAAAACACAATTTCAGGTAACCATAGGCTGTGGTAATATTCCAGAAGAGTCCAGAGTCACTAAATGTTGTCTATAATGATTATGTCAGTGATGATGTCACAGACGATGTGATCTGCTTTGGGTCATTGAATGCAAAGGCCCTCTTGCAGCATTATTCCCGACAGTACACTGTAGGCCCGATCAGGGAAAGATATTTGAGGTACATCAGTTGCTTACTGCTGAAATGAATTCATGCTTGATGATTGGTTTAGCCGTGGAAACGTGCACCTTTGTATGACTAAACCAATCATCTGTCGGTTGATCTTCATCAGCATTGCATTTACTTTATGAAGCAAATACATTGTTGATGATGACCAGTGAGCTGCTGTGGATCTAAAGGTCACTCACAAGCAGTATGCACAGAGAATGTTGTGGGTGTGTGTATCTTTGGCAGTTGTGTGTGTGTGTGTGTGTGTGTGTGTGTGTGCGTGCATCTGTATTTTGTTACAATTTAGTAATTAGTAGTTACCACATACCCACATTGTGGCATAGCCTGGCCTGTGGTCTGCTTTTAAGAATGAGAAGGACAGATGATTTCTGTGATGGGATTTTTCTCTAAGGGTTGTGCTGTTATGTTGAATTCTTGCGTGTCTACAGAGTACAGTATGTAGCATTAAAAGAGAGAGCCAGTCTGGACCAAACCAGCTTCTCCACACAGTCACCCTGTGGTATTAGTGTCCACATCCTCTACTGTACCACAAGCTAGGAAAAGGAATGTCAGAAAGAACTGACAGGTGTTGTCAGGTGATCCTGGTGTTTTTAAAGTAATTTTTATCGTCAGCCACATTTTGCCTTTAAGGGCATCTAAAATCTGAGGGAGTACCTGGTCAAAAGAGACACCTTTATTGCCACATGATACTTCATATTTTGGACTATTCTCCAGTTAATTTTTCTTGTATGAATGGTCTTAATGGCAACCCAATTATTTAAAAAAGATATTTTCCCTCACCCACATACTGGGATGAGATATAAAGTAAGAGGTAGAATCACTTGGAGAAAAAAGTGGTATGTCCTTATTGAAGTGGCTTCGTGGTTTGTACTGTGTTGGTGAATGCAGAAGAAAATGAAGCGTTAGGATGCTGATACGCAAAAGCAGTATGTGAGTATATGATTCTGTAAAGGCCAATGTTGAATCAGTTTTTGCTGACTCGACAAATCCGTTTATAACTAGAAGTACATGTGTTTGATTGTGACATCACGCGGTATATAATCATTTTAGCATCCTTTTATTAAACACTGATGAAGACATAATGTAAACGTTCATGATCAATTTGTTTGCGATTGGCGCTTTTTCCTTTAACTTATTTCTGACTCAGGATCCAAATAGTCTTTGTTTTCTCAGTTTGAATTCCAAGTTCAGCCTGTCAAACACCCTTATTGTAGACCTGCACGTGGGGACCCATTCAGCCACAGAGCGGCCCCATGGTAGGGGTCACCAGAGTACTGCAGCAGAGAGAGAAAGGGCCTCTACACTCACCACAGTCAGGGCATCGCAGCTGGTTTAGCGGCCCCTCGGGCACACTGAGCCGCCACAGCCCTGACCCACTTTCCTCTCTCGCACGCTGCTGTCCTATTCCTGTACGGCAGCAGGGAGTCAGAGCTACGGCACTACTGAAGGAGGTGAAGAGGAGCGTGTACGAGCAGGAGGCTCTGTGCGCACGCTACTGTGTGGGTAATGGGTGCATGCTTTTGCTGCAGTTTTTTTTTTAAATCAAAGTGAAACTAAACAACAGTCAGGGGGAAAATATATAGGAGCCACTTTTGCTTTTTAAAACATAAAAGTGTAAGATGTAACTTTAAAAGGTATTCTCTTTCAGGAAGGGGCTATAAAAAGCCAAAATGCCAAGGCTCACTTTTTTTTGAAAAGGTTCTATAGAGCCTTTATTCAATAAGTGTATGTATTTTTGAGGGGGAAAAATCTGAAGATACATACCATTATTCCAGGTTCACCATGTGATGTATATCATAATATGATGATGCAAACCTTGATGCTCTTTTGGTATCCGGTACTCAGTTGGTGATAAGGTCTATAGCCCACTTAATACAGTTTGTATTGCATTAACTTAGATGCAGAGACATATGATCATTTTAAACAGCTGATGCAGAGTAACTCCTCTAATGGTACCAGTGCTGTAAATGAGGAAGTAGCGATACTCAAATTGATAAATGTCTGCCGTTTGAGACAGCATGCCTGGGCAATGGTCTTAATACTGCAAAACTAGTTTTGTAAGTGTCAAACATAAATACATAATCTCCTTTATGTGATAATAAACCCACCATAGACTGCGTTTACCACTAGTGGGGTCATTAACGTGTCCAGGCTCCGAGCTTTACGATGTGGGAGGAAATGCATAACACATGGCATTCCAACTTCCCACATAAACGTCTGGAGAGATTATTCCCCAGAGCGCAAAACCGAGATCAAAGAATCCGCACGTTTGAGCTGCGTTAACATTTCAGAAAGCTGTATCACACTCGCAGTGCCGATAGTCCAGTGTGCGGGCTAAAAGGGGGATGGGTTGGCACCGTTTCAGGGTCGTGGGAGGAGGAAACGGAGGCGCCGTTATCCTGTCGACATGGCAACCGGACCTGGAACGAGCCCTGGGCCTGTGTGCAAACAATCTGTCTCACATCTGTCCTCTGTGCCTCTGCGCTCTACCAGATAAATCCCGCTTCTGAGAGTGATTACGGAGCGGTTTCATAGTGAGTTCTGTTAACCCGCAAGCTCAGTGCCTGATTAAACCCTGATCTGCATCCTTGCAAGTGTGGGAAACCGCTTCCCTTCTCAGGGCCGTGAACCGGACAGATGTTTAAATCGGAGCCAGAACTTCCCGCCCTCCCTGAGAGATCAGGAGCTGGGCTTCAGGCCCACTGTAAACTCTGCGGTTACTGTGGACTCTAGTGTCACCAAGAGGGCAACGTCAGGCCTCACGCTTCCGCGAATACGAGGAAGGCCCCCCGAAGTTTGACCCCTGGGTACAGGCCATACGCTACTGAGAGCTGCCTCCTGCTGTGATGGTGGGCTTCTGTGTGTAGGCTGTCTTTGTAGGCTTTTTGGTCAGCCATTGCATTACATTACACTCATTTAGCAGACGCTTTAATCCAAAGTGACGTTGAATAAGTGCATACCGAAGGTCATTGCAGCAACTAAAGACAGGTCAGATAAAGTGCAGTTCTATCATAACGTAGCAGCTATCCACGACAATAACCCTGAGCCTAGTTCTCACAGTAAGCTATGGCTAAGTCTTCAGGCTAAGTCAATAAGACATGATAAACTACAACATCGCAAACAAGACACTAGTGTTACATGAGCCATCCACAGTGTGTTTGTTTTCAGAATTTTCTCAGTGTTGTGTGTACCTGTTTCTAGGCGTGAGGATTACCTGAGAAAGCTGAGGTTCACGGCCAAACCTTGCTTCTAGTCTCAGATCGGAAGCAGTCAGTTTTCTACACAGGGGCCTGAGTTAGAAATGTGAAATGCTAATGTGAGAGATGCAGATGTCTCTGAGACTGAAATAATCACCCAGGTGTGTCTCTCTCTAATACCCCCACAAGTCTCTGAGACTGAAATAATCACCCAGGTGTGTCTCTCTCTAATACCCCCACAAGTCTCTGAGACTGAAATAATCACCCAGGTGTGTCTCTCTCTAATACCCCCACAAGTGTCTCAGAGTGGAGTAACCACCCAGATGTGTCCCTCTCTAATACCCCAACAAGTGTCTGAGAGTGGAGTAACTACCCAGATGTGTCCCTCTCTAATACCCCCACAAGTGTCTCAGAGTGGAGTAACTACCCAGATGTGTCCCTCTCTAATACCCCCACAAGTGTCTCAGAGTGGAGTAACTACCCAGGTGTGTGTCTCTAATACCCCCACAAGTGTCTCAGAGTGGAGTAACTACCCAGGTGTGTCACTGTCTAATACCCCCACAAGTGTTTGAGAGTGGAGTAACCCTGCAGTTTGGTGGCTCCTACAGTGGCCCTGCCACACTGCCTGTCCTGTTTGTTATGCTGTCTAGAAACAGGCATCATTGCAAATAGCATTAAACAAACAAGATTCCCTGCTGTCTGAGTTCATGCTTTTAGTTAAATCACAGTGGCGTTGTTCCTCACCCAGACGCATTCTGCTTTTACTGGCAGTTTTATGTCCACTGTTTCTATCCTAAATCATCAATACTAATCCATTTACAATCGCCTCTGCTGACATTCCTCATGTAATTCAGTGGTATAAAGGGTGTAAGGAATACTAGTACCTCTGTTTCATACCGTACCTTTCCTTCAACATGTGCCTTTGGTTTATCAGAGATTTCAGTCTCACAATCAAACAAGGTCTATCCAATTAACAGTGTTTATAATCAAGTAAGCATGCTTCTTTTGTAAAAATAGAGTGCTGGCTTTTGAAGAAAATATTTTAACACCTTGATTTTGTGGTGATGATCATTGTGCTATAATACTGAGTTGAAACGTGGGTGTGAGATGGGAACAGATTGAACATAATCTTCTTCCCTGTGCCTAACAAACAGTGCAGCTGTAAGTCAAGGGTGTGAGGTATCAAACGAGCCTCAAACCATCACCAGATATGCAGTAGATATGGATGGATCATTTTAAGGGTTGTTTCTCCTGACTGATTTTCTTATTGAACTCTCTGGAGAAATAAGTCAGGAGACACAACCATTCAAGTGATCCATCCATATCTACTGTATATCTGGCAGCAGAGTGATGGTTTGAGGCTCATTTGATACCTCAGACCCTTGTTGACTTACAGCCATTTAGCCAACCATGTATTCTATACTGTTCCTGTGTAATTTACAGCTAAATCTAGTCCCACCCCCCAATTCCCATAGAGATCCATTCAAATGCAGAGAGGTTATAATATTGTTTGTAAGGGTACCTGTAAATAAGATATAAAGAGTTTTTTTTATATGCTTTTATACCCAGACATGATAGCATCACTTGTTTACCTGTGGAATGTTCCAAACCGGTGTTTTTTTAACTTCCAAGTTTTTTTTTTGCCCCTGTGCCACCTTTTTTGGAATTAGCGTATATTTACAAAAATCTATAAAGTAAGAAGGTAAAACTGTTTTTACCTTCTGTTTACTGTTTTCAATGAAACATATGTAAAAGAGAATTTTCAAATCACTGCTTTTTGCTTTTATGTGCATTTTACATACTGTCCCATTTTACATATTTTTGGCATTGGGGTTTGTTCAATACACAAGCACTATATGGCTCTCAGGATACTCAATACAAACAGTGGTAGCACAGCAAATACACAGATCTTACTACAATAAGCAAAACACAAACGTCTCACACAACACCTAAATGGTAGGCTACTACCACTCACAGTACACAACATACTATCGCACACAATGCACAAACAGTGCTGCCACAAAGAATAGACAAACAGCACTACCTCACACAAAATGTAAACAGTTCATTCAGACGCGATACACACACATAGTGTTCATTTCTGTTTTCTCCCTTCCTCTCACTGTAACATGCTGTGAAATGGGTTCTTGAAGGATGAATATACTGTATGTTAGTGCCGTTACTGTGATCACAGTTGGCCTCCTGTGAATACACTCACTAAGCTCACCTGTGGCTCTCTGTGAGCACTGAGCCACTGACCTCATCTGTGAGCACAGAGATACAAAGCTCACAGACCTCATCTGTGAGCACAGAGTCACAAAGCTCACAGACCTCATCTGTGAGCACAGAGACACAAAGCTCACAGACCACTTCTGTGAGCACAGAGTCCGCACAACCCATGTTTTTTTTTCAGGGTGTGAAATTAGCACCCGCCTCCAGCTAAATGCTGGTAAAATTTTGACTGTGGCTGGTAAGATTTTCTACTCTAGCAGCCACTTTGGCAGGTAATCAGCCAGGTTGTGTTATATTGTAAAAGGTAATGTGGCTGGTAAAATGTTGAAAATGGTTTGTGATTTTTAGAATCCGCAAGCCATTCTGGCCAGTGGGTGAAAAAGTTAATTCCATGCCCTGTTTTATTCTCAAAAGAGGGAGAAAGTGAAACTCGATTACCGCGACAGGAAAGGCGCTCTGAGTTCCCAGTGTTGAAGGAAAGTAACCTCATCTTAGCGGAGCAGCAGTGGGGGGTTGGGAGGGTGATGGAGAAGGGGCTTCAGGGGTTTCTTCATCTGTTTCATCCATCCAGGCTGTTTGAGAAGCCGAACCTGTGGTTATATCACCACACCAACCCTCAGACAGGCCTGCACCCCCCTGCCTGCTATGCACGGTGGGAGATGTGGTTCATTTTTACATGGCTGGCCCAGTTCATGCCGAGGCAGAAGAAGGAACAGTGAGTCACTCTGCCCCTCCCTTATTGTAAAACCGCCGTGCGATGTGTATCATATAACAGTCTCCTCTTGATGCTGTTCCGGCTGTGGTGGGTTTAGCGCCACTGCCACTGCCACGCCCACCTCGCCTCTCCTCAGAGCTGCAGTGCGGAGAGAAAGAGAGCGAGAGAAACGTTGCGAGAGAGAAAGAGAGCGAGGGGGACGTTGTGAGAGAGAAAGAGAAATATGGAATTATAGAGAGAGGTAAAGGGTAGATTTGTGTGTTCAAAGGAGGCATTTTTTTCTGCCTGGAATGAGAGATACATAAACTATTATCATCTACTGTTACATACTGAAGGCAGAATAAATTACAATAAAATGACAAAAAACAGGCATGTTGACTCCTCCGATAATCCCCCGAGCAGTTCCCCATCAGCTGCATGTAGGACACAGGCATTCATGCACAGGTCAAGTCCTGCATTTACTGATAGGTCCCACCCTTGCATTACTTCTGGCTTTCTGATTTTGGATAAAGGATCCTGGCATGTGGTAGCATTCATTTCATTGTATGGAAATACTGTATTTATTTCATTGTGTACTGGCAGGCATGATCTCTGGACAATATTTAGTTTGAACAATCCAGAAAAAATTTCTCCGCAAAGTCTGCCAAATGGCATCACATTCACAACAATAATCAGCAGTGTGTACAGATGAATCTGGAGGCTGGTGATGGAAAATCAAGACGCTCAGTCCATAAAATAAAAAAATGACATGCAGATTACAGACATATGCCGTTATTACAGAATGTCAAGTTCATGTCAATTATGCACGGCTGCAACACATGGCAGTATTAGACTGATACATAAATCATGCAATGTGTTGTTACGGCAACGGAAGTGCTATTGCACCATGCTAAATATGTAAGGTGAAAGCAATGGCGCTGAAATAAAATGGCGTGATCGAGTGAAATTATATTAACGTAAAAGAAACGGTGCTAAAATACAGTGGCATTAAATAATAATGGTAGCAGCTTTGTTCCAACTAAAACTGTAAAATGAAGGTCAGCATGGCTGTGGGGGAGGGAAAGCGTGCCTGAACAACCCGGTGGCAGCACAGGCTGTACCAGCTCTCTTGGGTCCCTGCGGTTCTGATTACACGTCTCAGAGTCCTCACAGCATCATAAAAACGGACAGGATTTCTGTCGCAGTGCTTCGTTGATCATGTGTTGGGATGAGTGATGAGCAAGGACATGGCCTGTCATGGAGGGGTGTGGTGTGATCTTTTGGCATTCTCGCACACCTGGTCACAAAAAAACCATCTCTCACCATCGAAAGGAGTGCTTCCCCACACGCTCCGGAGGTCCTTTTCTCCAGAATTCCACCACTAACGGGGGAGGGCCAGAGTCGTTACCTGTCTTGAGGTTCGCAAGATGCCAGGTGCACATACACTGCACAGCCAAAAGTATATGGACACCTGCTCATCCAACATCTCATGACAAAATCACGGGCATTAATATGGAGTTGGTCCTCCTTTGCTGCTATAACAGCCTCCGCTCTTCGGGGGAAGGTTTTCCGCTAGATGTTGGAACATTGCTGCGTGGATTTGCTTCCATTCAGCCAGGAGAGCATTAGTGAGGTTTGGCACTGGTGCTGGCCGATTAGGCCTGGCTCGCAAACGTTGGCCACAAAGTTGGCAGAATCTTCTTGACTCTCATTGTATGCTGTAGCGTTAAGATTTGCCTTCGCTTGAACTAAAGGGCGTAGCCCAAACCATAAACACCACCCCAGACCAATGGGTGTCTGGATACATTTGGCCATATAGTGTATGCACAGACATTACATAGACAGTTTCTGGGCAAATAGCATAATCTAGTCAGAACTTGATTTACTGGGCTGTCCAAGCATGTAACGTGAGACATGGGGTATGTGCCAGAATCAGCCAATCAAGATCCGGCTAACTTAGGGACAAAGGAATCCTCAGCCCATAGGCCTACCCCCACCATCATGAGGGCCTTTCATACAAATACTCTCTTATGTGTTAAGGCAGAGGTAGCCAACATGGTGCCCGCGGGCACCTGGTAGCCCGCAGGGACCACGTGAGTCGCCCGCGAGGCATGTTCTAAAAATAGCACTAATCACCTAAATAAAAAAATCTGCCTAAATAAAATTTTTATTTAATTGTGTTGCTGTTCTTTTTAAATAAAAAACGCTTGCATTAATATAGATTTGAAAATGACAATATATAATATAAAATTTTAAAAACAAAAATGTTTTATGTATATATGAACTCTGACCTTCTCTGAAGTCAAAGTTCAATATTGTGCGCAAGACAAACCGCCATTGCTGAGACAAGGAAGCGGGCGCAGCTACGTTGGGGAGCTAGATGTGGTTTTTACCCCCAAAATAAAGAAAACATGGCAGAAAAGCGAAAGAAAACATACTATTTTCACAATGATTGGGAGGAAGAGTTCTTTTTTACGACAGTGAAAGAAAAATGTGTGTGTCTCATTTGCGGGGCGACTGTGGCGACGGCAAAGCGGCACAACGTGGAGAGACACTTCAGTATGTGTCACCAAAGCTTCCATGCTAACTACCCACCCGGTAGCGCACTACGGACAGAAAAAGCCCGTGACTTAAAGGCAGCTTTGGGCAAACGTCAGTCTTTTTTCACGAGGCCGGTGAAAAAATCACAAAAAGCAACTGAAGCTTCGTTTAGAGCTGCACATCTCTTCACATATATTATTATTATTAAAAGTTGATCTGTGCAACTTTATGTTATTCAGGATGTTTGTATCAAACAAGTAGCCCTCCGTACTACTCAGTACCCTTGAAGTAGCTCTCAGTTTCAAAAAGGTTGGTGACCCCTGTGTTAAGGGATGTCGTTGTTTTGGATGTTGGCACAAAACTGGCTGTCTTAGTTTTCACTGGCTGTCTTTTGATGCTGTCTGCATCCTGTAGACAGGAAGCTGTACTGAGCTTGTAGTGCATTAGTTATATGAGATATTGTCTGTTCACCTTTCCTGTGTGTACAGTTTCCAAAGATGTCTGTGAGGGTTAACTGATTTTCTTCAATTATTTTTTTACTTTGACTCACTTTTAACATTTTCTAAGGATTTAAATGGCTGTAGGGTGGACTGATTCACCTTCTTCGGAAGAAAAAACATGTCAGAGTTAGTCTTTACGATAAGCTTGTGATTAATTACAGAGCCTTGGTACTTGTACTCTTCAACCAACTTTATTATTTGGCCATGAACCAGCAGTGCTGATGAACTTGGTTGAGCGCATCTAAGCATTACGACTGTGAGCTTAGTCTTAGCTGCATGTATGTCTGTGATCGTTCTCTGTACGCCTGCTTGTATATATTAAAATGCTTTTACTGCAGCCTGAAGACGGTCTTCTGCCTTATATGTGTCAATGATAGCTGTGCTTAGTTACAATAATGTATTGGTCTGGGGTCCTGTAGTTGTTGGTGTATTTAGTGAATAGTTCTGGACAGATGGCCATTCGCTGGCTACTACTGTATATCAACTGAATCTAACCAGTTAGCATTTGTTTGTTAAAAAGAACAGAATACATAGAATCAAATAGGCACGATATTCAAATATGATATTTGTTCATGTCATGTCTATTCCATGCCATGAGATAACTATGAGCAAGCATACAAATACACACATAAAAAAGCAAGCAGCTTGCAGTGTATTTTAGCTGCAGGATTTTGGCAGACTGCTACCCTCCAGTGTCTCAGTCTCCTCTCCAGTCCCGCCCCTCCAAATGGATCGTACCACCTGTATTATAGGGGAGGCTTTCTCAAATCTGCATAAACATCAATCGGATTAAAATGGACATAACTACGTATTTTAATCATAATAACATCTGCCGCGCATTAAAACAATGGCATCTATTTTGAATACATTATTTTTTTAAAGTAAACGGTGGTGTGGAGAGACAGCAAAGCCAGCAAGCAAAAACAAAGCCAGACCTCATTCGCAGCTCTCCGTTTGGAGAACACTGGAAGACTACTAAGTGGAATTATCCCTCAAATTATCTTCGTGGTCAATTTGACCTGATTCATTGTTTGATGTCTCTTAAAAACCAGGTAACCTTATTTTTCCATCTTGCCACTATATTACTTTTCCTAATTTGTTGGGATTAAATGGTAAACCTGCAATAAACATAACGCTATGATTTAAAAAGTCCTGTACTAACTTTGTATACAAAGGTGTTGTGTGGGGTCATTTGTGGGATTGCTGTATAAACTGTAAGAGAATATATAACCTTTTTTTTTTTTTTTTTAATGATTTCTTTGTGGATAAATCTGGTGGCACTTTCCCATACAGGTTTTAAACTTCACAAACTTTCACTTACCTCAGGCCTCTAAAATAAGATGTTTCATCACAGACTTTTAATATTTAGGGATAAAAGGCGAGTCAATTGGGAGATGCACAAAAGGTGAAACAGAAGGTGTCAAAATTTCTCTATTACAATAGTTTTGTCAGTTTAAACTTTTGGTGTCACTTTGATCCCAAACATAAAAGGCATCATAAAATGTTTAAATAATTTGAGAGTTAATAAGGTGAAGCTGTTACCACTGACACACAAACAAAATTAATTAATATAAGAACAAAACAAACTACTAACTACTACAAACAACTAACAAAATACATATAAGAAACTTACAGCGCTTTGTACACACACACACACACACACACACACACACATACACACACACACACACACCTACACACACACATACACACACCACCTCTCCTACACACACACATGCACACACCACCTCTCCTACACACACACACATGCACACACCACCTCTCCTACACAC